>MU226921.1:621269-658136 GCA_018584345.1 Thuja plicata | reverse complement strand
GTATGATTTTCTATGATTAGAAACCCTCTGATACCTTGGAAATCCTGCTGCAACTGAGCAAAACATCTTTCCTCATCAACTGAGACAACCCGGGCTCTGACAACTTCATCTGCATCATCGTCGCTTAATCGCGAGCTATGCTATCTTTCCTCTGGATTCTGGGTGACTAAGCAATTTATAGTGTAAACTTTTCCGCCATCTTTTCAAATTCAAATTCCTGCGACCCTGCGACTAACCGTTAATCTCTAAGTTGCGGGCAAATGACCTTAACCACAGTTAAATCCCCAGACTTGGTGACAATGTATCTTTTTACTCTCTGGTTAACCTGAGCTCCTTCTAGCGATAAGGCGACTGGGTGAAGTCAAATTCACAAGGAAATCTTCCTAACTCATCATTCTTCTAGCGACCCTGCTACTAACTGCCCTGCCCTGGCTGCTACAGTTAGTCTCCAAGTCGCTGGATGTTATCTCTCTGTTCTGAGACCACGCTACAATGCCAGTCGCCAAGTCGAGTAATCCTTCGTCTGAGCCTTTTTGAATTTACTTTAACAGTTTGTATGTGCCCTTAGTCCTTATGGAAACATCGCGACAACCCCTTAGTGCTAAGTCGGGAGTACTTTCTCTATAGGACACATTCATTACCCGACTACGCGTCCGTCGTTAGATCATCTGCTCTTTGCATCGGACGGGTGTCATGAAGTCGCTGATCAGATGAACATGCCCTTAAATCATCCAGCGATCCTGTGACTTAAAGGGAAAGAACACTTAGTCTCGAGGTCGCAGAACCCATTTCCTCCTTCTGGCGACCTCCCGACAACCACTTACATTATGACAGATGTCATCTGTTGATTTGTCCACTCAATGCATACTGGAACGCTGAGTCATTACTCCTGTTCTGGTGACATCCCGACTGAAGGAAATTGCTAACGTAAAACAGTTAGTCACAGAATCAGGACTATTATCTCTTAATGGCCATTTGATCATGAGACCACGCGACTGAAGAAAAACTTAACTATTTTCCCTGGCCTGATCTAGCGACCATGCGACATGAAGTAATCGCAAAGTCTGATGACACTGTTTTGACTTTTTGACTTCTCTCGCGATCACCTGACTGAGCAGTGGGTCCCATTTCTATAAAGCTAATGACATGAAGTTCATGCGACTACCCGACTAATAAGATATCGCTAAGTCTTGAGAAGTTGAAGGAATATTCTATTTCATAAGGAGACTACGCCACAGAAGGCAAAAGTGAAGTCGGGAAAGCATTTGGCATATTCATTCTGGGTAACGCGATTAGGCGACCTAACTTAAAGCACATGTCTTAAGTGATTGAAAAAGGTAACAATGAAACATAAGACATGACCAAGGGTTTCAAATGCTTCATTTAACACTTGGATACATAGGGTTTTTTCAGGGTTTTAGCAATTTTGGCAAGGTTTAGGCATGAGAACCTGAAAATTTTCATAGGGAAAAACAAGGAACAAGGCGAAGCAGCAAAAATAAGAAATACAACCAACAGGAACTATAATGTTGAATAGCCTGATCAAATGTGAAAATGCATGCTGGGTAAGAGGACTTAACTATAATCTATTTAGTGTTTCATAGCTGAATAACATAGGTCACCGAGTAGCATTTGATAATAAAAAGGAAAAGATCTGTAATGAATCACGAAGTTTGATCGGAACTTGTGAACAAAAAAAAGGTAACATTTTCTATCTTGATAACATTAACACCACTTGTTTAACGGATAGAAATAAAGACATATGGTTATGACATAAGAGATTATGTCATGTGAATTTTGACAACATGATTAAGATAAGAAATAAAAGGAAAGTAAGAGGCTTACCAAGCATGTAAAAGCCCGAGCATATCTTGTGTAAGAATTATCAAAAAGGTAAGATGACAAAGTCTAGTTTCAAGAGAAAAGTACATACATCTAATGCTATTCTAGAATTAGTCCATACTGATCTATGTGCACCCATGAGAACAAAGAGTTACTATGGTGATAGATATTTCATTCTCTTTGTAGATTATAATTCTAGAATGATGACAATTATGTTCTTAAAATAAAAATTAGAAGCATTCAAGATGTTTAAATGGTATAAGGCTATGGTTGAAAAAAAAAGTGGTAAGGAATTGAAATGATTAAGATTAGATAGAGGAGAATTTGTTTTTGTTTAATTCACTAACTATTGCAATGAGCATGGAATTAAAAGACATGTTTTTGCACCAAGAACACCACTGAAAAATGGGATTGCTGAAAGGAGAAACAGATCCATTGTTGATTGTGCAAGAATACTGATGATAGAGAAAAGCATCACTCAAAAATTCTAGAGGGAAGCTGTCAGTGCTACTTTCTACACATTAAATAGAGTACAATTGAAGAAAGACACCAAGAAGACACCATATGAGCTTTGGTATGGTTACACACCCAATGTATGTTACTTCAAATTTTTTTGCAGTCAATGTTATATTTTAAAAGATGATAGAAATGGAAAGATTGGCTCCAAAAGTGATGAAGGTATCTTTCTAGAGTATTCCACCAAGAGAAAGGCTTATAAATGTCTTAACAAGTCCTCTAACAAAATCATTGAAAGTGCAAATATCATAATAGATGAATATGAAGAGAAAAATGATGAGGAAAGAAAAAGAGAACCAAAAGACTACAACATGTTTGTTTAGAGTGAAGAACCTAACACTCTACTTAAGAATAGTGTATCGCTCCCGAGCAACATAACATTGCACTCGAGCATCAGGCTGCAATTATCGAAAATCAGGATTTAATGATATTCGAAATGATGGAGATCAAAATGAAGGTCAAAATGATGATCAAAATGACGAAAAAGGAACTGAACCATTACTTTCCAAGTATGTCATAAGATACCATCCACAAAATTGGATCATAGGAGACAAGAAGGCTGGAATGAGAACAAGAAGTAAGTCACTGAACACTAGATGTTTAATTTGTGATTTTGAGCCTAAATTTTTTAATAATGCACTTGAAAATGAAGAATGGGCCAGTGCTATGAATGAAGAAATAGAATAGATTGAGAATAATAGAACATGGACACTAGTACCAAGACCAGATGACAATTATGTCATCGGTACCAAATAGATATTCAGAAACAAGCTGAATGAGAATGGAGAAGTCACAATAAATAAAGAATTATTAGTATGCAAGGGGTATGCACAAGAAGAAGGTATTGATTATGGAGAAATCTTTGCACCCTTTTCTAGACTAGAAGGAGTGATAATTTTACTTTCTTATGCTACATTCAAAGGATTCAAGGTATACTAGATGGATGTCAAATCTGAATTCCTAATTGGAATACTGGAAGAAGAAGTATACATTGAACAACCAGAAGGGTTTGTCGATCCAGACAAGAGAAACATGGTATGTAGACTACACAAATTCTTGTATGGATTGAAACAAGCACCTAGAGTCAGGTATGAAAGACTTCACTCCTATATCATAAGCATTGAATTTGTAAGAACAAGTGAAAATAGCAATTTGTACTTAAAAGAAGATACTGATGGTAATATTTTGATTTTTGAAATATTTGTTGATGATATCATATTTGGGGGTAATGATATATTATGTAAATCCTTTGCTAATTAAATTAGCATATAATTTGATATGTCGATGTTTGGGGAGATCAAATTCTTTCTTGGTCTACATATTCATCAACAAGATGTAGACATATATATCACGCAATCCAAATACATCAAGGAAGTGCTCAAGATATTCAAGATGGAAGATTCCAAGCCAATTGGAATGCCTATGGAAACCAGATGTAAGCTAACAAAAGAAAATAAATCAAATAAGGTAAATTAGACCTTATATAGATCAATGATTGGAAAACTAATGTATGTTGTTAATATTAGAACAGATATAGCACATGCAGTTGGAATAGTTGCAAGATTCTCTACTAATCCCAAAGAATCACAAGTTACTGTTGTTAAGAGAATTCTAAAATATCTAAAGAACACCAAGGACTACAGCTTATGGTATAATAGAGAAGGCAAATTTGAGCTTCAAGTCTATAAAGATGCTAATTGTGTTAGTAATAACAGAGAGGGGGGGGGGGGGGGAATTAGTGGCCTCAAAAANGGGGGGGGGGTGAATTAGTGGCCTCAAAAATTAATCCTTAAATCAACCCTTTAAAAATTATAACCATAAATTATGTCTCTAGTTATCTTCTATCCTACAAGATGAATGCCTTGAAATAATTATATCAATTTACTACTTATCGGATTGCTTTGTAAATATCTCTTCTATATGAATACCGATAAGTAGTCATATATATTTACTGAAATACAGTAAATATGCAGAGTATACCAATAAATCAAAAATTGCATATGTGAAATGAACAATGGTAAAGTAATGAAACATAAACACATAACACATGAATTTTAACGTGGAAACCCTGTTACAGGAAGAACCACTGGGACCGGTACCCCAAATTTTCACTCTTCTGAAGTGAGCCCTATTAAGAGCCAACCCTGGTAAAGGTTACAAACACACTATTAGGTGTGACCTTGTTGGAGGATTTAAAAGATAGTTTGTCACCTAGTATCTGGCATCTAATGCTATCATCCTTGATCAAACACTCACTTGGCCTGTAAATAGGTATCGGGCATATCCAATGCTACTTTCATGATCAAACTTTTTGATAATCATTGGGATGTATCTCAATTGTAAAAGAATTTTAAGTCCTACTTGGTTAAGAGACTTGATGGTTCAATGGTTAAACTAAAACACTAATGATATGTTCATACATAAAACTCAATTGCCGATTTTCAGATCTATTGTAATTCCATTACCTCTCTAATCAATATAATCAGTTCTATACCTTTTCTCCACATTGTTTTGATCTGTGATGTTGTCTCACTGTTCGCCAGTGTCTACAAAATCTAGCTCTTTCTTTATCTTGTTGATCAAGACTGAATGAAGACTTTTTTCTTCTTCAAATTTTCTTTAGTATCTTTCCTCTTCTCTTGTTCACCTCTCCCACACAATTCATAATGAATTGGATTTGTCTCTTATATAGACATGATTTATCTTTTCTTTTCTTTCTTGATTCTTGGCATGATCCACAATTCTTGCCAATTAGATTTAAAGAAAAATCCATTTTTATCTCAAAGAGATCTTCTTGCCAACTTGAAAAATTAGCTTTAAATCAATTACTTATCTCTGGCTTTATCTGCATGATTAAAATAATGATAAGTATCTGTTAATTATATCTTTAGCTTCTTGACAACTAAGCATTTTGTTGTTTTCTGAACTCTTTGTTCTGTCAGTCAATACTTCATTTAGTCATCGGTGATAACTGACTATTCTATTGGTGTGACTTTAGTTGTCATCAGGATCTCCATCCTTGTCTTCTCTTTTGGGAAACACTGAAATTATTTCTGTCAGGTTACTTTGTGTTTTACTCATCGGCAAACACTATAACTTTTCTCGTCAGTAATTCTATGCATTTTCTCGTCAGGTAACATTGTGACTTTTCTACTTAACATCTTCAAACATTCAATCAGTTACATGTCATCAAATTGAGCTAGAAACTTAAATGATCGAAATAGAACAATTGGAGGAGCATTCTCCATGGGTGATAGAATTGTAACATGGATCAACAAGAAGCAAGGATGCATATCACAATCTGCTACAGAAGCAAAATATGTGGCTGTTGTTGCAAACTACTCTAACATTGCATGGATCAAAAAGTTGCTGGAAGGTATGAATATGAAGATTCTTGAACCAGTGATTATCTATTGTGATAATACCTATGCAATTAACATTTCTAAGAATCTAGTCATGCATGCTAAGACAAAGCATATATCTATCAAGTATCATTACTTAAGAGAACAAGTACAAGAGAAAGAGGCGATACTAGAATATGTTCAATAAAAGGAACAATTAGTTGATATATTCACAAAGACATTTCCTAAAGATACATTTGAGTACCTAAGATAGAGACTAGGGGTCTGACCCTTATCTATTGGTTAGTAAGCTGACTAGGAAGCTACATCATCCTACACGTAATCATCATTCATGTTGATGAAAGCATAGAAATGGACTGCAAAGATACATTAGTACAACACAAGGTACATATCTACACCAAACACCAGAGTCACTATATTGCTAATGGATAGGGAAATTCAAGGAGTATATTATAACTTTGGCATGATCAATGTTTACTTTGGAATTGTTATCAAAGGGAGAGAAGTTCCTAAGAACTCAAAGGGAGAGATAATCATTAACCAAAGGGAGAGAATATCCAGAGTATCCAAAGGGAGAGATTGTATATGAAATATCCATCAAAGGGTGAGAAGATATCCTAAGAGAGAGATGTAACCTGTAAGGGAGAGAATTATCATGAAGGAAAAGATGACTTATTGTTGTCAAGGAAAAAAGAGATGATTAAGGAGAGGAATAGTCAAAGGGAGAGACAACATCAAGGAAAGAATCAGAAGATGCTACATCTATCAAGTGAAGGGATTAAAGATTAAAGAAAGCAATCTGGAAGAAACAAATCTAAGCTACATGAGCTTACCGAGAGACAAACATTTGTATTGGTTATAGAAAAATAAGATTGGTAGATTGATGAACTACAAGTGATTTATTTCATATTGTATTAGTAATAATATAGTGTGATAATGTAGTGTGTTGCCATCAATGCCAAAGGGAGAGATTGATGAACTATAACTCATTGAATTTTTGAAGATATTAAGTTGATGATCACCAAGCTGCAAAAGGTTAATGTAAGACATTAAATTAGTTAATGTATTGTATTGTCATTGATGTCCACTTGATATAATTGATTGGTTATATGGAAAGTGTCAAAGAATTCAGAGAAACAAAGAGATAAAGGTTATGCTTTCAGTAATGCATAAAAGATCAGTATTCACTAAGTGACTACAAATACCGATGAGAAGTGCACCCCGACAGATAGAGAAACCCAAGAGGAAATTTATAGTGTTTCTCGAGCAAGAAACCCGACAAGCATTATCGACAAGAAGAATCATAAGAATTAGCGATGAGTAGAAATTCACAGTGATGCCCGATGGATAGATAACCTTGATGGACATACAACCCCGACGGAGATGCCTGAGGAAAATTGAAGTGTTGACCAAAGCTAACAGAGAGTTAAAACACTAAAAAGAACTGAAGTTGAGAAACAACAAAAGACTTAGCTATCAAGAGCTAAAGAAAGAGTTAACTATTTGTTAATATTATTTTTATTGCCAAGTTAAAACCAAAGATAAGTAAAATATTTAAAGATGTTTTATTCTAGTTGTCAAAGAGAGAACTACGAGATAAAACTAAAGTAATGATTTAAAGTAAGATTGGCTAGAATTGTGGATCACGCCAAGAAAAAAGAAAGTCAAGATTTTAAAATGGTGAAATCATGTCTATAAAGAGACAAGCTAATTGATTACAAATTAGGGGTGAATAGAGAAAGAAGATACTGAAGAGAAACTGATGAAGAAAGAAGTCTTTAATCAGCCCGATTAATCAAGCTGAAGAACAAAGCTAATTCTGTGGACACTGAGTAACAGAGAAGAATAGCATAACCGAGTAGAAAGAAGTGGAGCAAAGGTATTGAAAAGATACATTGATCAGAAAGGTATTGTGAGCTTACAATAGATCTGAAAATCTGCAAGTCTAAGTTGTATGTATGAATAAATCATTTACTATATCAGTTTAACCATTGAATCAGAAAGTCTCTTAACCAAATAAGAATTAACAATCCTTTCTATATTGAGATACATCCTAAGGAGTATCAAAAGGTTTGGTCATGAAGAGAGCATGAGATACCCACTACCATTTGACAAACTATATTGGGTTTGGTCATAAAAGGTAGCATAGAGATTCCAGATATCAAGTGACAAACTATTCTATTTAAATCCTCTAACAAGGTCACACCTAACAATGTGTTTGTAACCTTCAAGAGGGTGTTAGCACTTTTTCTTTTATCACAACCTTAAAATGACAGTATACTGATTATACTTGAATGAAAACTCCTTTATGACAAGAGAAAGGCTAATTGCTAAGGATTGGATAATACCCTTCTTCATTTTTGAGCTCCACATACTCAGGCAGGTATTACCTAGATAGTTCACTATGTTTCAAGTAAACCAAAAATGGTGGATTCGGTCGACACTGTTATGTCATTATATTTCTGATTATATCAACAAGATACCACTCTTCAGATGACTGGAAATAATTCTGAAACAGAGCTTGGCAGGGAAATACTTATGATTGTAATAACAAATAACAGTGGCATAAGGATGCTTATCCTTCTTCTTTTTATGAGTTTAAACTCAAGGAAGGCTAACCTTTTGATTCTCTCTCTTAAGGAATCAACAATATGAACAGTGTTACTTTAACACAATCCTTATTCAATAAGTATGCATTTAGTGACAAAGATGTACTTGAATGTTTGTTTATGCTTGATAATTGAATACAAACTAAATAATAAACCCTAACCAGTGCCTATCCTTGGGCAAAGAGTCAATGAAAACATGAAAAAACAGAGCTAAACTAATGAAGATACTATAGAGTGCCTTGCAAACTGCATGCAATTGAGATAGAATGCCTTATAGACTATCCTCTCAGATTCATACCACTGCATCAAATCCTTACAAAATGCTTTGCTCTCTGAAATTACTTATGAAACTTAGTCCTCTCCTTGAAAGGAACTCACAGGAAATTAGACACACTATCTTATAGCAGGTATGTTTTGAATGCCTTACAAACAAACCATACTAGAGCACAAACAAAGTATAAAGAGACAACAAAATATGAAAGAGGAGAAAATACACTGTATTTCGTTAACAAACTCTGTAACAACATATCCAGACAAGAAGCTTAAAAGATTGAGACCAAAAGAGAAAATTACATCATAACAATATATTCAACATCATTGGGACCTGTTCTGAACTCCTGCATGGAAAAAAAACCCCAAAACAGAGCAGAGGAGAGGAACCTCTACAACTGAGAAAAGACAGAAAGATATAGAAGAGAAGAAACCCTAAAACTCTGTCTAACAAGCACCTGTCCTTCTCTCAAATCTAATTTTTACTCATTCCTTCTTTTCAAAATATCTGATTGATTTAATGAATTTTTAACTCCACTTATCTGAGAAAATATTTGATTTTATCCTTATAACAGCTCTTTCATTCTTCCACTGTAAAGTCCATCAAATCTGATTCCATTTGCAAAATATCTTTGAAAATTTGATACTATTTCCCTTTGAAAATCTGATTTTTCCCCTGATAAATATCTCCCCACAAACTAATCTGTCAAGTCTTAAAAACAAATAAATATATTTGTTCTAGTTATGCAAATTTAACCTTTATTTCTCATTCCAAATCTGATCTCACTGGCAAAAATCTGATTTCCAGTGTCTTCAAAAACCTTCGGGCATAAAAATATAAAATTTGCAATAAAACTATTAAATTCCCTATTAAAATTAACACTATGCACATTTTAAACTCTTTGAAAATCTCAGATTTATGCATATTTTTCCTAGAAATCACCAAATTTTGACATGTGGCATGCTCTTATTCGCTATCATAAACTATGCTCAACTCACCTTTGACCTCAGTTACATCTGACGACCATGCGACAACCTTGAAATCAAAGTCGCGAGCAATTTTTAACTCTACAGTCAACCCTGGGTGACCTGGCGACTGGCATCCGGCGGCTTGTTCTCATCTTGCGACTGCGTGACTAGCAACAATCTCCATGTCGCGACAGCTAACATTTCCTTCTAGCTACTTCGCGACTAACCGCTAGCGGTTAGTCGCCAAGTCTCGGCGGTCAACTTTGATGTCTGGCGACTACGCGACTAATCGCTAGCGGTCAGTCACCAAGTCTCTAAATGTTGGCAGTTATCCTCAAACTCTCTCCTGACTGGGTGACCGGAGCTTTCTAGCGACTGGGCGACCAAGTGCATCTCGCGACTTCGCGACCAACAGCTTCTGTCCATTTTCATCAAAATTTGATTTCCTTCATTTTCAGACATGGAAACCGAGACGGTCAGATGACTGGGCGCGCGTAGATAGCCTCCTCTTCAACTTCAAATTCATATGTTCTTTTTTTTGCATATAAAGACTTCATTTTGCCTCCGTGGGAACAATGTGGGATATTTCATCTCATGTTTTAGAAGCAATTTTCAGATTTTGTATCAAAACACTATGTATAGCCTCTGAAATTCAACCCCCAGCCTCTAGGAGCTCACCAAGAGCCTCTGGGCTTCTTATTTACATTGAAAGTTAGTGTTTTGGCTTATAAATATCAAAAAATCACACCATAGAGACCATGTGGGATAAAATGAAATCACTATTTTTCACCTTTGCTGGGACTTTACATCAAAACTGCTTTTTAATGGGGCTGAATCTCTACAAATGGAAAGCATGATCTTGTTTTAATGCCCTGGGCGCCACTTCCTGTGGAGGAACATCTGCAAATTTCATCTTGAAAACTTTTCAAAAACCCTTCCTAGCAGCTACATCTCTGTGGTTTCATCATTGTTTAAATATTCTAAAGAACATTTGTTTTGTCATTGTTTTGCTATCCAAAACCTTTCAAACTTCCATCTTTATCCTTTCCTGGCATGCTGCGTAGGATCCAAGCACTCATGGTCATCCTTTCAATGTTTTTTAAACCTCCAACACATCCCTCCTTCCATACATTGCACAGGTTTCAGTGTTCTTTAATGTCTGCAATCTCCCTCCAAAACTACTTGCGCAGACTTCATGCTATGTAGGTTACACTTTTAATGTTTGAAAACTGCAAAATACCCCCCCCCCCCTGACCCAATCTTCATTGTCTACGCAAACTGCTGACAATGCTGGACTGTAATGTGATCATTAAATGAATGTTTAAAAAATCTGCAAACACCCACTTAATACTGCGCAGGCTATTCTTTGGTTTTAAATCTGCAAAACATATTAAATATCATCCTCCAATATCTGTGCAAACTCCACTTTGCAGAAGACTATGCACTTAAAGTCTTTGGTCAGTCCTCCTCTGGCAACGTAGGCTTCTTTATTGCCTAAGCATTTACATATTACATTGGCCCCTGCTCCATTGCATTGGAATTTCCCCTCATGGCGTGAGTTACATGCTAAACATTTAACAATGTTGGCAGCCTTTCTTCCTTTACTAGCGCAGGAACATGCTTTGTATTTGTCATTACATTGTTTTAATGTTTCAAAATCTAAAGATTTACTCCACCAAACTGGGCGCATTAACCTTTGATTTTGCACAAGGTAGTAGCTTATGTATATTGCATGAGAGAAATATATTCATTATGCATTTGCAAAGTGCCCAGTCAATCTTAAAACTGCCATACATATTGACCATATCACCCCCTTTGATACCTTAATGGATTCCTTTGTAAAATGGTGTGATTACCCATTCAAAACATAAAAGATACTCAGGAAGATCCCATGACATTGCAGTTGCAAATGATTCTGAATGAGAATGCTACTGACATTAAACAATAACTCTGACATGTAGACCTTCTGACAGAATGTTGAATGGAAGATATCCGGATGGACTAGAATGATCATCCCCTTGCATCATTTGACATCCTCCTGCACTATTTCCTCTTACCTATAATTCCATATTTTAAATTTTGAACATTAAGTACAACCAGTGACATTTATAATCATTTCGATACTTATGCAGTTTGATCACAACTACGACAACTGGCTTCCGGGACTGGCCTTAAAAATTCACTAAAATAAGTAATCTGACTCTAGCATTCAGCAAAATGACTCATTCATGTATAATGAATATGCATGTGAAAGGACTCCCTCTGATTCAATCTCCGGCACAAGATATAGAAATGCAAACTTAGCTTTCCAGAAAACTATACAGGTACAAATGTGGAATCACCATAAATCCCCCTCTTATCGACTATTGCAAAATGACAAAATCACACCCTGAAAAACTTGCCATAAAGTTAGATAGTGCATTCATATGTAATGAAGATGGTCCCACAATCAGATCCTGAAAACATCTATTAGACAAAAAGTTATCATTTATGCAAAATGGCCATTTGAAAACTTAACACCTTTCCGCACTACAAACTGAACAAACAGCCTTTGAAACCGAACCCATAGGGTCATCAAAAAGATCTTTCAGAAACTCAACCTTTGGAGCCTGATTGAATGCCAGATGTCAAACACGACCCCTTAGTTGTCTTGTTCTGAAAACAAACTTCTGAACTGATACCAATCTGCAAAGATAGCACCATAAACACTTTTTTGAACTAAAACACAATAAATATGCAGAAATCGGGTTCAGAATCAGCAAAGAAAAGTGATCTACCGGATTGGTCAAAGTTTGGGAATCTTCAAAGGAGTTTATTCCTAGGTCTATAATGCAGGTCAACCTTCAATTATGTCTGACCTCGAACTGGGTGAAAATGGGAAAAGGACAAAGTATGCCATTTAATTCTGAATTCTGCAGTTCAGTGAAACTTTAATAAATTGGAAACGGAAAGGCTCTGTCAAAAGTGGATAAATGGATTGGTGGGAGTCTATAAATCTTCATGTAGGTACAATCCTATGTTTACAATATGAGGGACAAGCCAATTATCCAAAATGTTCACCCAGGTGCAGACTTTCAAGATCTCAAAGTGGACAACTTACCAATTCTGCACTTGAAACACAGGAAATCAGAATTATTCACTATCAGAATGGTTCTTGAAAACTTGTCATCTGATTTCATAAGGATCTAAAAACTGGAAAATATGGAGTGTGTGACCACTAGAACACAGTACAAAAGGAATTTTCTCAATTGGGTGAACTGGTCAAAAGTTATAACATGTCAAAATGGGCTATTCAGATTTCTAGGCAGGACAAAAATGCAAACAGTTCATGAACAACCAACTTTGGGAAGTATGAAAACTTATCAAACGGATTTGGAATGACCTGAGGTTTAAAACATAATCTCTCTGATATGCATGGAACACATTCCCAAAGTGATGGTTTATGAAACCTAACAGGGTGTAAGATACTCAGAAGCAAAGTAGGCTCCGGATAGCAAATTGACAATTAGCAAAGTGCAGAATTCGATGACCCCCTCAAAGTGACTACTCCCTAAACATGTTAGAACTGGAAATTAGGAGCTGGGACCCACTGCATATGTTAAATGAAAGGCATTAAAGCCTCTTCCAAATTTTTATCTCATGAAAATCATCCGGGCATCTTTTACAAGCATTTGAACTGAGTCTTCTCACACAAAATTTGAAAGGTATTCACTTTGATCAACTGAAAAAATTAACATGGTCACTCCAAATTTGTTCCAAATTTAGGAGTACCAACAGTTTCTCTAACTGAGGATGGTTAAACACAAGTTTATACCGAGAACCACAGATCTCTGGAGTAGCAGACCACCCCAAAAAACATCAAAAACAGAATTTAACTCTTTTCTCTTTCTCCTCTTATCAACTTTCACCTCTCAGAACTTTTCTCTTTTCTCAAAAATGGGGAAACCTCTAACTGAAAGAAAACACACAACTGAAAGGGAAAGCAACTGTACAATATGTATATTATCTACAAGAGGCCCAAAACCTCACAAACTGAGATCAACTCTTACCTCTGTCAAACACAAAGCTCCCTTCCCCATGTTTCAAAAGTATGATAACATTGCCACTCTTAACTACCTGATCCAATCCATTGTCATCATGTATCAACTTATTTTATGACAAAAAATCTGCATATTCTTCATATGAGCTTCCATAAACATTAGGCAGATTTTCATCACAAAAAATTTGTGGCATATATGTGTCACATTCGTTAGATAAAAACATACTTTGATATCTGCAACATTTATCATCTTTCAGCTGTAAACCACAACTTAAAAACTCACCATTCAACTGAAAGGGGGGACACTCAACTTCTGTCATATTGATTGGGAAAGCATCATTAATTTCCTTCACATCCATCATTTGCATCTCAAGAGAAAACATACCTTGATCTTTATGCAAAATTTCAGAGGCCTCATCATTTGGAAAATGATCATCAAACTTAGGAAACTCATCAGATATAACATGATAAATCATTTTCGGATATGGAGCAACAACCTCAGCATTAAAAACAAGAGCATCTTGCAGCTTATCATCATTAAACAAACTCAAATAAAAGTGGTGGGTGGGAGGGAAAATACCAACATATTTTGTTTCTTCTTCTAAGACTGGAGCCACTGATTGACCATCATTAAATAGTTCAAAGGAAGACTTAGAATCAAGACAAGATTCAAAATCCACACTATTCTCTAAATCAATACTCAACTCCATACTTGGATTTTCTGCATCTACTGAATCTGAAACCACACTGAAAACCTCATCATCTGATAAATCAAACAAAATTTTATTGTAGCTGAATGAAGAAGGAGTGCAAGAAGAAACAGTATCACATATGTCAAAATCAGAATGTTGTGATTCCTTTTCGCTATCAAAATCAATATGTTTTGGAAATGAAAGTTCAAAGGTTCTATTTCCTAAATATCTGAGATACTCAAAAGATAAAATCTCTGCAATTTGTTCACTGTGAAGGGAACAACAGTCATCTTCTTCATTCATCTCTTTACTATCTTCTTGCATGATGCTGCAAATTTATTCTTTGTTGGAGTCTTGTAGTGAAACCTATGAAAACATATCACTTTGTGTAATGATCTCACTACAAACACTCATGTCTGCATCATAATTATTATCTTGCTGGCCGCATATATATTTTTCATCTTCTTGCTGTTCATAAAGCTTATTCATAATATCAATGTCAGCAGTATCTTCACCAGCAGTAGATTCTTCATCATCCCTAAGTATATATTCATCTTCATCACTTTGAATATCATTAAATTCAGATTCACTGTCAGATTTATCATCAACATCTTCAACAATCTCAGACTCAAAATCAGTAGATTCATCATCACTTATTGCTATTTGGTTCAGCAACTCCAATCTTAATTGGTCAATTCTGATTTGAGCCTGTCTATTGGCCTCTTCTTTTTTCATTTTCTTTCAGATGACCAATAGTTTCTTAATAATTTCCTCCTCAAGATCCTCTGTATCCTGATCTGAATATGACATAGATTCTTCAACATAGGATATAGCATGAGAAACACTTTTGTCCTCTGTGTTACCATATTGTTCAATAAAACATTCTTCCATTTCAGCCATAGATCCTATTGAATCATGAGGTAAATCCTTAAACCACTCCCTAGCATTGTCGACTAGAGATATTGCAAATAAATTCATTAGTACATCCTCATGTGTTATGTCATGATCATCAATCAAATCTGCAAACATTTCTAAATGATCCTCAGCTGATTGTTCTCCAAAACCAGTAAACTTTGGCACATACTCCTTAACCTTTGATGGGATATGATTCAGATATCGAGGGATACCCGCAAAACTAATTGCCTCATACAAATTACCACCCCTCCAATTAAAAGATTGTGACATCTCAGTGGTTAAAAATATTACAAACTGCCATTCTTACATATTTCCTTCAAATTTTGCACAGATGCAAGTAAAACTTGAAACATGTAAACCTCTTTTTTAACTGATTCCTTTTTTCTTTAGTGTTGTAATCACTTGATAAGGAAAACTATTGAAACTTTTGAAAATACCTGGATGTACTTGAGCTATTGCAAAACATGTGTGCTTTGAAGACACCTTTAAATCAACATCAAAACATGTAGAATATCTGATGTCACTGTCGCTGCAAATTTTCCTTCTTTGTAATCTTTCTTTTTCATGCACACTGGTGCAAATCAGAGCTCAGAGTCGCCACTCACTATTAGTGAGATTAGGTGGAAACTTTTAAACATTTTTGCAGCAAAAAACACACAGACTTGAGTCTTTTTATAAAGCATGGGGAATATATCCTTTCCTTTTTGTAACACATGACTCTATGACTGTCTTACTATTGACTTACTCCAAAAATTCTGATTTCTTTAATAAGCTTTGTATACTTATTCCCCAGTGGAGTCGCCATTTTGTTAGCACTTTTTCTTGTACCACAACCTTAAAATGACAGTATACTGATTATACTTGAATGAAAACTCCTTTATGACAAGAGAAAGGCTAATTGCTAAGGATTGGATAATATCCTTCTTCATTTTTGAGCTCCACATACTTAGGCAGGTATTACCTAGATAGTTCACTATGTTTCAAGTAAACCTCAAATGGTGGATTGGGTCTCCACTGTTATGTCATTATATTTCTGATTATATCAACAAGATACCACTCTTAAGATGACTGGAAATAATTCTAAAACAGAGCTTGGCAGGGAAATACTTATGATTGTAATAACAAATAACAGCGGCATAAGGATGCTTATCCTTCTTCTTTTTATGAGTTTAAACTCAAGGAAGGCTAACCTTTTGATTCTCTCTCTTAAGGAATCAACAATATGAACTGTGTTACTTTAACACAATCCTTTTTCAATAGGTATGCATTTCGTGACAAATATGTACTGGAATGTTTGTTTATGCTTGATAATTGAATACAAACTGAATAATAAACCCTAACTAGTGCCTATCCTTGGGCAAAGAGTCAATGAAAACATGAAATAACAGAGCTAAACTAATGAAGATACTGTAGAGTGCCTTGCAAACTACATGCAATTGAGATAGAATGCCTTACAGACTATCCTCTTAGATTCATACCACTGCATCAAATCCTTACAAAATGCTTTGCTCTCTGAAATTACTAATGAAACTTAGTCCTCTCCTTGAAAGGAACTCACAGGAAATTAGACACACTATCTTATAGCAGGTATGTTTTGAATGCCTTACAAACAAACCATACTAGAGCACAAACAGAGTATAAAGAGACAAAAAAATATGAAAGAGGAGAAAATACACTGTATTTCATTAACAAACTCTCTAACAACATATCTAGACAAGAAGCTTAAAAGATTGAGACCAGAAGAGAAAATTACATCACAGTAATATATTCAACATCATTGGGACCTGTTCTGAACTCCTGCATGGAAAAAAAACCCCAAAACAGAGTAGAGGAGAGGAACCTCTACAACTAAGAAAAGACAAAAAGATATAGAAGAGAAGAAACCCTAAAACTTTGTCTAACAAACACCTATCCTTCTCTCAAATCTGATTTTTACTCATTCCTTCTTTTCAAAATATCTGATTGATTTAATCAATTTTCAACTCCACTTGTCTGAGAAAATATCTGATTTTGTCCTTATAACAGCTCTTTCATTCTTCCACTGAAAAGTCCATCAAATATGATTCCATTTGCAAAATATCTTTGAAAATTTGATACTATTTCCCTTTGAAAATTTGATTTTTCCTCTGATAAATATCTCCCCACAAACTCATCTGTCAAGTCTTAAAAACAAATAAATATATTTCTTCCAGTTATGCGAATTTAACCTTTATTTCTCATTCCAAATCAGATCTCACTGGAAAAAATCTGATTTCCAGTGTCTTCAAAAACCTCTGGGAATAAAAATATAAAATTTGCAATAAAACTATTAAATTCCCTATTAAAATTAACACTATGCACATTTTAAACTCTTTGAAAATCTCAGATTTATGCATATTTTACCCAGAAATTGCCAGATTTTAACATGTGGCATGCTCTTATTCGCTGTCATAAACTGTGCTTAACTCACCTTTGACCTCAATTACATCTGACGACCATGCGACAACCTTGAAATCAAAGTCACGAGCAATTTTTAACTCTATAGTCAACCCTGGGCGACCTGGCGACTGGCATCCGGCGGCTTGTTCTCATCTCGCGACTACGCGACTAGCAACAATCTCCATGTCGCGACAACTAACATTTCCTTCTGGCTACTTTGCGACTAACCGCTAGCGGTTAGTCGCCAAGTCTCGGCGGTCAACTTTGATGTTTGGCGACTACGCGACTAATCGCTAGCGGTCAATCGCCAAGTCTCTGAATGTTGGCGGTTATCCTCAAACTGTCTCCCGACTGGGCGACCAGAGCCTTCTAGCGACTGGGCGACCAAGTGCATCTCGCGACTTCGCGACCAACAGCTTCTATCCATTTTCGTCAAAATTTGATTTCCTTCATTTTCAGACACGGAAATTGAGGCGGTTGGATGACTGGGCGCGTGTAGATAGCCTCCTCTTCAACTTCAAATTCATATGTTCTTGTTTTTGCATATAAAGACTTCATTTTGCCTCCGTGGGAACAATGTGGGATATTTCATCTCATGTTTTAGAAGCAATTTTCGGATTTTGTCTCAAAACACTATGTATAGCCTCTGAAATTTGACCCCTAGCCTCTAAGAGCTCACCAAGAGCCTTTGGGCTTCTTATTTACATTGAAAGTTAGTGTTTTGGCTTATAAATATCAAAAAATCCCACCACAAAGACCATGTGGGATAAAATGAAATCACTGTTTTTCACCTTTGCTTGGACTTTACATCAAAACTTCTCTTTAATGGGGCTGAATCTCTACAAATGGAAAGCATGATCTTGTTTTAATGCCCTAGGCGCCACTTCTTGTGGAGGAACATCTGCAAATTTCATCTTGAATACTTTTCAAAAACCCTTCCTGGCAGCTACATCTCTGTGGTTTCATCATTGTTTAAATATTCTAAAGAACATTTGTTTTGTCATTGTTTTGCTATCCAAAACCTTTCAAACTTCCATCTTTATCCTTTCCTGGCATGCTGCGCAGGATCCAAGCACTCATGGTCATCCTTTCAATGTTTTTTAAACCTCCAACACATCCCTCCTTCCATACATTGCACAGGTTTCAGTGTTCTTTAATGTCTGCAATCTCCCTCCAAAACTACTTGCGCAAACTTCATGCTATGTAGGTTACACTTTTAATTTTTGAAAAATGCAAAAATACCCCCCACCCCCAATCTTCATTGTCTGCACAAACTGCTGACAATGCTGGACTGCAATGCAATCATTAAATGAATATTTAAAAAATCTGCAAACACCCACTTAATACTGCGCAGGCTGTTCTTTGGTTTTAAATCTGCAAAACATATTAAATATCATCCTCCAATATCTGTGCAAACTCCACTTTGTAGAAGACTATGCACTTAAAGTCTTTGGTCAGTCCTCCTCTGGCAGCGTAGGCTTCTTTATTCTCTGAGCATTTACATATTACATTGGCCCCTGCTCCATTGCATTGGAATTTCCCCTCATGGCGTGAGTTACATGCTAAACATTTAACAATGTTGGCAGCCTTTCTTCCTTTACTAGCGTAGGAACATGCTTTGTATTTGTCATTACATTGTTTTAATGTTTCAAAATCTAAAGATTTACTCCACCAAACTGGGTGCATTAACCTTTGATTTTGCACAAGGTAGTAGCTTATGTATATTGCATGAGAGAAATATATTCATTATGCATTTGCAAAGCGCCCAGTCAATCTTAAAACTGCCATACATATTGACCATATCACCCCCTTTGATACCTTAAGGGATTACTTTCTAAAATGGTGTGATTACCCATTCAAAACATAAAAGATACTCAGGAAGATCCCAGGACATCGCAGTTGCAAACGATTCTGAATGAGATTGCTACTGACATTAAACTATAACTCTGACATGTAGACCTTCTGACAGAATGCTGAATGGAAGATGTTCGGATGGACTGGAATGATCGTCCCCTTGCATTATTTGACATCCTCCTGCACTATTGCCTCTTACCTATAATTCCATATTTTAAATTTCAAACATTAAGTACAAACCAGTGACATTTATAATCATTTCGAGACTTATGCAGTTTGATCACAACTACGGCAACTGGCTTCCGGGACTGGCCTTAAAAATTCACTAAAACAAGTAATCTGACTCTAGCATTCGGAAAAATGACTCATTCATGTATAATGAGTATGCATGTGAAAGGAATCCCTCTGATTCATTCTCCAGCACAAGATATAGCAATGCAAACTTAGCTTTCCAGAAAACTATACAGGTACAAATGTGGAATCACCATAAATCCCCCTCTTATCGACTATTGCAAAATGACAAAATCACACCCTGAAAAACTTTCCATCAAGTTAGATAGTGCATTCATATGTAATGAAGATGGTCCCACAATCAGATTCTAAAAACATCTATCAGACAGAAAGTTATCATTTATGCAAAATTGCCATCTGAAAACTTTTAACATCTTTCCGCACTACAAACTGAACAAACTGCCTTTGAAACCGAACCCATAGGATCATCAATAAGATCTTTCAGAAACTCAACCTCTGGAGCCTGATTGAATGCCAGATGTGGAACATGACCCCTCAGTTGTCTTGTTCTAAAAACAAACTTCTGAACTGATACCAATCTGCAAAGATAGCACCGTAAACACTTTTCTGAACTAAAACACAATAAATATGCAAAAATCAGGTTCAAAATCGGCAAAGAAAAGTGATCTACAGGATTGGTCAAAGTTTGGGAATCTTCAAAGGAGTTCATTCCTAGGTCTATAATTCAGGTCAACCTTCAATTATGTCTGAGCTCGAACTGGGTGAAAATGGGAAATGGACAAAGTATGCCATTTAATTCTGAATTCTGCAGTTCAGTGAAACTTTAATAAATTGGAAACGGAAAGGCTCTGGCAAAAGTGAATAAATGGATTGGTAGGAGTCTATAAATATTCATGTAGGTACACTCCTATGTTTACAATACGAGGGGCAAGCCAATTATCCAAAATGTTCACCTAGGTGCAGACTTTCAAGACCTCAAAGTGGACAACTTACCAATTCTGCACTTGAGAACATAGGAAATCAGAATTATTTACTATCAGAATGGTTCTTGAAAACTTGTCATCTGATTTCATAAGGATCCGAAAAATGGAAAATATGGAGTGTGTGACCACTAAAACACAATACAAAAGGAATTTTCTCAATTGGGTGAACTGGTCAAAAGTTATAACATGTCAAAATGGGCTATTCAGATTTCTAGGCAGGACAAAAATGCAAACAGTTCATGAACAACCAACTTTGGGAATTATCAAAACTTATCAAACGGATTTGGAATGACCTGAGGTTTAAAACATAAGCTCTCTGATATGCATGGAACACATTCCAAAAGTGATGGTTTATGAAACCTAACAGGGTGTAAGATACTCAGAAGCAAAGTAGGCTTCGGACAGCAAATTGACAATTAGCAAAGTGCAGAATTAGATGACCCCCTCAAAGTGACTACTCCCTAAACATGTTAGAACTGGAAATCAGGAGCTGGGACCCACTGCATATGTTAAATCAAATTCATTAAGGCCTCTTCCAAATTTGTATCTCATGAAAATCATCCGGGCATCTTTTACACGCATTTGAACTGAGTCTTCTCACAAAAGTTCAAAGGTATTCACTTTGATCAACTGAAAAAATTAACATGGTCACTCCAAATTTGTTCCAAATTTTGGAGTACCAATAGAGGGTTGGCTCTTCACCGAGCTCACTTCAGAAGAGTGAAAATTTTGGGTTACCGGTCCCAAGTGGTGTTTCCCTTAACAAGGTTTTCATGTTAAAAATCCACATGTCAATGTGTTTATGAGTCACTACTTTAGTGTTTTTCATTACACATAACTAATCTGGATTGATCGGTATACATTAAGAAATTTACTACATTTCGGTAAATGAAAGACTACTAATCGGTAAATAGTAAGAATAAGGTTTAACAATGGACTCTGAGCAGTAGTTATTTGTTGAGATTATTTCAAGGCATTCATCTTGTAGGACTAAAGCTAAATAGAAACTTAATATTGTGGCACTAAGTTTTTAGGTGAATTTATTGGAATATTTTTTAGGCCACTGATTCACCCCCCCCTCTCAGTTATTGTTACAATTTATATTTGAGAACTAGTGAAGATGGAATATTTATTGTTGAAGTTTTTTTTTATGACATTATTTTTGGAGGTAATTATGAAATGACAAAGAAGATTTATGAGGAAATAAAAAATTAATTTGAAATTTCTATGATTGTTGAAATGAAGTTCTTTCTTGGTTTACAAATTACTCAAGACAAACATGGTACTTTCATCTCTCAAACCAAGTATTTTAGGGAATTATTGAAGAAGTTTGGAATGGAAGATTGTAAATCTATTGGAATACCTATGATTAGTGGTTGTAAGCTTACTACTACTAATGAATCTCAAAGTGTATTTTAGACAAAGTATAGATCCATGATTGGAGGTTTACAATATCTAAGTCACACTAGACCAGACATTGATAATGTTGTTGGAATTGTTGCAAGGTTTCAAGAAGATCCTAAAGAGACTCATCTTTATGCAGTTAAGAGGATATTCAGATATCTAAAGGGAACACTGGAATATGTCTTATGGTATGAAAAGTCTGATAACATTACTTTGCATGCGTATACTGATGTTGATTGGGTAGGAAGTTTTGATGATAGGAAAAGCACAAGTGGTGGTGCATATTTTTTGGAAAGAGGTTGGTTTTAGGGTTAAGTAAGAAGAAGGATTATATAGCTTGGTCTACTGCTGAATCAGAGTATGTATCTGCTACTATAAATTGTACAAAGATTGTGTGGATGAAAGAGATGCTAAAGGATATTGGGATTAATTTTGAAGAAATGGTAGTTACACATTGTGATAATAGATGCATAGTGATCATGTAAAATAATCTTTTTATGCATTCAAAGAACAAAAATAGTTCAATCAAATATCACTTTTTGAGAGACAGGGTAAGATAATAAGATGTCAGTTTGGAGTACATTTGTACAAAGGAGAAAATAGAAAATATATTCACAAAACATTTTCCAAAAGATGCCTTTGAGTATCTTAGAGGTATTATTGGGGAGAGAATCTGTCCTTGCAAGAATTAAATGATGCAAAAATGCATCAGTCCAGTAGCTATCAAACCTATATCAATCACTGGACCTGATGCTTGAATGCACTCCTCAGGGGGAGTGATCGAAGAACATATCAGGACATATTTTGGTGGTCAAGCACCTAGTTTTTGAAGGCATGAAGATTTGAAAAAATATACACCTTGTAGAGGTAGGATGTGTTAGTAATAAATGAGAGGGGGGTGAATCAGTGGCATAAAAAATCTTCAAATAATCAACCCAAAAACTTAGTACCACAATATTAAGCCTCTAGTTATCTTCAGTCCTATAAGATGAATGCCTCCAAATATTATTATCAAATTACTACTATTTGTAATGCTTTGTAAAACCTTCTAATATATGATTACTAAATAGCAGTCTGTTAATTTACCGAAACACATTAAATTATCTAGAGTATACCGATCAATCCATTTAAGTTATGTGTAATGCAAACAACTAAAGTAATGACTGATAAACACATTGACACATGGATTTTTATTGTGGAAGCCCTATTAAGGGGAAAACAACTTGGGACAACTAACCCAAAAATTTCACTCTTCTAAAGTGAGCTCCTTGAAGAGCCAACCTTGTTAAAGGTTACAAACACATTGTTAGGTGTGACCTTGTTAGAGGATTTAAAAATTTAGTCTGTCACTTGATATCAGGAATCTCTATGCTACCTTCCTTGATCAAGCACTCACTTGGCCTATCAATAGGTATCTGGCATCTCATGCTATCTTCATTATCAAAAATTTTTATACTCCTTGGGATGTATCCAAATATAGAAAGGACCTTTAAATCCTACTCGGTTAAGAGAATTTCTGAATCAATGGTTAAACTGAAACAATATGATGTGTTCACATATACAATTTATACTTGCAAATTTTCTGATCTATTGTAATCTCATAAAACTATTCTGATCAATATATCTTAGTTTATACCTTTGCTCCACTTTGATTCTGCTTGGTGATGTTGTGCTCTCTTGCTCGGTGTTTGCAGAAAACTTTAGCTCTTTCCTCAGCTTGTTGGTCAGAACTGCATGAATTTTTTCTTCATCAGTTTCTCTTCGACATCCTCTTATCATTCATTCACTCACCACAATTTGTAATGAATTGAGCTGTCTCTTTATAGATATGATATCACCGTGGTTAGGTTCTTGATTTTCTTGATCTTAGCATGATCCACAATTCTTTCCAATTAGATTTAATTAAAACTCTTGTTTTATCTCTCAGAGATCTTCTTGCCAACTGGAAAAAACAAATTTAAATCCATTACTTATCTCTAGCTTAATCTTGTCAATGAAAAGAAAGATAACTACCAGTTAACTCCATATTTAGCTCTGCCAGCTAAATATTTTGTCATTTTTGAACTCAAGTTAATTTTGGTATATAACTCTTTGATAGCTTTGGTCAACACTCAGTTCTCCTCGGGCTGCTCCGTCGGCTTACACTATGTTTTTGGCCATCAGTTATGCTTGTGATTCTTCTCGTCGGTAATGCTCATCGGTGTTCTTTCTCGGGCACCACTATGAATTGACTTTCGATGATCTCTGTCTGTCGGTGTCCACTGACCGTCGGTGTTTGAATTTATATTATGAATGCTTGTCTTTTATGCATTGCTAAAAGAATAATATTTATCTCTCTGATTATCTAAAGTCTTTGACACTTTGATTATAACCTATTAGATTATATCAAGTTGACATCAGTTAAAATATAATCCATTAACTGATTTAATGTCTTGCATTATCCTTCTGGATTTTGGTGATCAACTTAACATCTTCAAACATTCAATCAGTTACATGTCATCAATCTCTCCCTTTGACATTGATGGCAACATACTACTTTACCATACTATACTATCACTAATACAATATGAAATATACAGTTTCATCAAGCTTTCCTAATGTAACTATTACAAATGTCTGGTTCTCGGTAAGCTCAAAATTAGCTTAGATTTGTTTCATATAGAATGGTTGTCTTCAATCTTCAATCCCTTCTCTGGATAGATGTATCATCTGATTTCTCTATTCTGGTATGTGCTCTGCCTTGACTATTCCTCTTCTTGATAATCTAATTTTCCTTTGATAACAATCTTTCTCTTTTTTTGAACTCTCTCCCTTTGTTACTTCTCTCCCTTAGATGGATATTTCACATGTAATAAATTTCTCTCCCTTAGGATATTGATTAACTCTTTCTTTCTGGTTTTTAGGAACTTCACCTTATGGATAATGATATAATCTATCCCTTTATCATATCTCTCCCTTTATGATCATCTCTCTTTTTATATGATAATAAAATAATCTCTCCCTTTGTATGATAATAAGATCATTCTCTCCCTTTGAAAATAATGCCAAACAAAATAATAATCTATATGATGTTCCATCCCTTTGCTAAATATATTCCTTGAATTTCCCTATCCATCAGCAATACAATATTCTAATTTTCAGTGCAGATATGTACATTGCCATGTACAGAGATATTTGTTGTTGTTCATCTCAGTGTTTGCATCAACATGACTAATCTTCAAATTTTGGTATAGGCTTATGCAACCTCCTAGTCAGTTTACTGATAGATAGACAAGGGTTGAACCCTTGCTCTCTGTCTTAGCTACTCAAATGTATCCTTCGGTAATGGATTGGTGAATATGTCAACTAATTGTTCCTTTGATTGTACATATTCTAGTGTCACTTCCTTTTCTTGTACATGTTCTCTTAGATAGTGATACTTGATAGAAATATGCTTAGTCTTAGCATGCATGACTAGATTCTTAAAAATGTTTATTGCATTGGTATTATTGCAATAGATAATTACTGGTTCAAGGATCTTCATATTCATACCTACCAGCAATTGTTTGATCCATGCAATATTGGAGCAATTTGCAGCAGCAACCACATACTCTGCTTCTGCAGTTGACTGAGAGATGCATCCTTGGTTCTTGCTAATTTATGTGACAAGTTTTTTAGGCATGAAGAATGCTCCTCCAGTCGTGCTCTTTCGGTCGTCAGTGTTTCCAGCCCAATCAACATTTGTATAGACTTGTAGGTCAAATTTTCCTTCTCTTTTGTACCATAAGCCATAGTCCTCGATGTTCTATAGATATCTCATAATTCTCTTGACAACAGTCATATGTGATTCTTTGGTATTAGCAGAGAATCTTGAAACTATTCCAACTGCGTGTTCTATATCTAGTCTTGTATGACCAACATACATCAGTTTTCCAATCATTGATCTATATAAAGTCTCATTTACCTCATTGTACTTGTCTTCTTTCGTCAGCTTACATCCGGTAGCCATAGGTGTTCCAACTGGTTTGGAATCTTCCATCTTGAATATCTTTAGCACTTCCTTGATGTATTTGGACTGAGTGATGTATATGCTTGCATCTTGTTGAAGAATTTGTAGACCAAGAAAGAATTTGATCTCTCCAAACATAGACATTTCAAATTCCTTTCTCATTTCATTAGCAAAGGATTTACATAACAATTCATTTCCCCCAAAAATGATATCGTCAAGAAAAAATTCAGCAATTAGAATATTACCATCGGTATCTTCTTTTAAGTAAAGATTGCTATTTTCACTTATTCTAACAAAATTTATGCTAATGAGATATGAGTGAAGTCTTTCATACTAGGCTATTGGTGCTTGTTTCAATCCATACAAGGCATTATGTAGTCTACATACCATGATTCTCTTTGTCTGGATAAAAAAACCCTTATGGTTGTTCAATGTATACCTCTTCTTCTAATATTCCATTTAGGAATGCAGATTTGACATCCATTTGGTATACCTTGAATCCTTTAAATACAACATAAGAAAGTAGGATTCTAACTCCTTCTAGTCTAGCAATTGGTTCAAAGGTTTCTCCATAGTCAATACCTTCATCTTGTGCATGTCCCTTTCATACTAATCTTGCTTTGTTTCTAGTGACTTCTCCATTCTCATTCAGCTTTCTTTTGAATATCCATTTGGTACTGATGACATTCTTGTTATCTGGTCTCGGTACTAGTGTCCATTTATTATTCTTCTCAATCTGTTCTATTTCTCCATTCATAGCACTGATCCATTCTTCATTCTCAAGTGCATTTTTAACATATTTAGGCTCAAAATCACAAAGTAAACATCTGGTGTTTAATGACTTCTTCTTTTTCTTGTTCCATCCTTCTTATCTCCTATGATTTGATTCTGTGGATGATGTCTTCCGACATACTTGGCAAGTTTTGGTTCAGCTCTATGCTCATCATTCTGATCATCTTCATGACCTTCGTTCTCATTTCCATTGTTTGGAACATCATCCTGAGTATTATCCCAATTTTTTGTAATTGCAGCCTGATGCTCGGATGCAATGTTCTAATGCTCAAAACCAACACACTATTTCTTGGGTAGAGTGTCAGGTTCTATGTAAATAAGCATGTTGTAGTCCTTTGGTTCCTTTTTTCTTTCCTTGTCATTCTTTTCTGCAAATTCATCTATTTTCCCATTTATACTTTCAATGATTTTGTTAGATGACTTGTTAAGACATTTATAAGCCTTGCTTTTGTTTGAATACCCTAGGAAGATACCTTCTTCACTTATGCATTCAAGTTTTCCATTTCTATCATCTTTAAAAATATAACATTGACTACCAAAGATTCTGAAGTAACTTACATTGGGTGTATGATCATACCAAAGCTCATAGGGTGTCTTCTTTGTGTCCTTCAATTGTACTCTATTTAATGTGGAGATAGCATTACTAACAACTTCCTTCAAGAAAGTTTGAGTGATACTTTTCTCAATCATCAATGTTCTTGTATAGTCAACAATTGATCTGTTTCTCCTCTCGACAATTCCATTTTGTTGTGTTGTTCTCAGTGCAAAAACCTGTCTTTTAATTCCATGCTCATTGCAATACTCGGTGAATTCTTCTGAAGTAAATTCTCCTCCTCTATCTGACCTTGAGCATTTCAATTTATTTTCCCTTTATTTTTCTACCATTTCTTTATACCATTTAAACATCTTAAATGATTTTGATTCATCTTTTAAAAACATGATTGTCATCATTCTAGAGTAATCATCAACAAAGAGAATAAAATACATGTCTCCATAGTATCTCTTTGTCCTCATGGGTCCATGTAGATCTGTATGGACTAATTATAGAATTGCAGTAGATGTATGTGTTTTACTCTTGAAGCTAGAATTTTCCATCTTACCTTTTTGATAGTTTTTGCACATGATATGCTCAGGCTTAGTCATGCTTCGTAAGCCTATGACATTCCTTCTGTTGCTTATATTTATCATGTTGTCAAAGTTCACATGAAATAATCTTTTGTGCCACAACCATATGTCTTTGTTTCTATCCATTAAACAAGTGGTGTTAGTGTCATCAAGATAGAAAAGGTTACCTTTTGTCTGCTCACCGGTACCAACCAATCTTCCTGGTTCATTGTAGATCTTTTCCTTCTTATTTTTAAATGCTACTCTATGACCTAAATTGTTCAGCTGTGAAACACTAACAAAAATGTAATTCAGTCCTTTAACCCAGTAAGCATTTTCACATTTTATCAGGTTATTCAACATTATGGTTCCTTTACCTTCAACTGGACAAGGTGTATCATTTCCCATTCTCACTGAACCACCATTATAGTATTCAAAAGTCTCAAATTTTTTTTTTATCACCAATCATATGGTGAGTGCAGCCACTATCTATGATCCAAACATCATTTTTACTAACTTTAGATATGAGTGCACTTTCTACATACCTTTCTTCATCTTCATTTGAATCATCCTTCATGGATACCAATACCATCTCGATGTCTTCTTCAGATTCAATGTGAGTGTCATCAACTCTATTCTCAGCTAGGTAACAAGCTTTCTTCCCTTTTTCCTTCTAGTCTCAGGTATCTCTGTTGTCAGATTGTCGGTTGCTCTGGTAATCTTTATTATCACCTTTATCAAACTTCTTCTCATATGATCTGTCATTTCCTCTGTCATCTTTTCTTCAGTTTGGACATCTTGTAGGAAAGTGTCCAACCTCTTTACAATTGAATATAAGTGGTAATTTACCTTTGTATATAACTTTGCCTCTCTACAATCTTCTCACCATTAGTGCTTCAATTTCATCAAATCCTTGATCCTCATTATCATTGTAACTATCATTTCTAACAACATGTCTATGACTTGAGTTACTTATTTTTAGAGAATATTTGAATGTAGATTCTATAGATGGTAAGACACTATT
Organism: Thuja plicata; assembly: GCA_018584345.1. Classification (NCBI taxonomy): domain Eukaryota; kingdom Viridiplantae; phylum Streptophyta; class Pinopsida; order Cupressales; family Cupressaceae; genus Thuja; species Thuja plicata. The sequence goes on along the minus strand of MU226921.1, from coordinate 629,103 downwards.
ATCAAAGTTGTTCATCTCAAATGAAATTAGTCTACCAATCAGACTATCTAGAGTAACTATATTGTTTGCAACTTCTCTCATCTGCTGAACATCATAAACTCTAATAGCATAAACAAGTAGTAAGGTTCTTCAAATTTTACTTATTACTGTCTCCTCTTCAAGTACACCTCCAAATCCTCAGATAGAATTTACTACTTCTTTGATTTTGTGGCTATACTGAGTGATTTTTTCTCCTTCTTTCATCCTTAGGTCATCAAACCTCCATCTTAGGCTTTCTATCTTTTCTCTTAGTACATTGGCATCTACTCCATGTACAAGCTTCAAATTATCCCACATTTTCTTTGCAAAGGTGTAGGTTTTGACATGTCATCAAACTCACCATCAGAGACTGATGATGCAAGTTCTATCATCATGTAGTTATTCTCATGATTTACTCTTAATTGCTCAAGAGTGTGAGGTCCTGTAGGAAACACATATTTAGTATCTAAGTATTGAACAATATCATTTATAATACATGATAGGTGGAGTCTTATTCTTCTTTGGGATGATGCAAAGTCATCTTTATTCAACTTGGGCACATCTCGTCTATTCATCTTGTGATCTTTTACTTTGAGTTTTTAAACTCCCTTTCTAAGCACACAAGCTCTGATACCAATTGTTAGTAATAACTGAAAAGGGGGGTGAGCTAGTGGCCTAAAAAATATTCCAATAATCAACCCAAAAACTTATAACCACAATATTAAGCCTCTAGTTATCTTTAGTCCTATAAGATGAATGCCTCCAAATATTATTATCAAATTACTACTACTCAAAATTCTTTGTAAAACCTTCTACTGTATGTTTACCGAATAGTAGTCTTTTAATTTACCCAAAGACAGTAAATTATCTGGAGTATACCGATCAATCCAGTTAAGTTATGTGTAATGAAAAACACTAAAGTAATGACTCATAAATACATTTACACATGGATTTTTAACGTTGAAACCCTATTAAGGGAAAAACCACTTGTGACCGGTAACCCAAAATTTTCACTCTTCTAAAGTGAGCTCGGTGAAGATCTAACCCTGTTAAAGGTTACAAACACACTATTAGTTCTGACCTTGTTAGAGGATTTAAAAGTTTAGTCTGTTACTTGATATCGGGCATCTCTATGCTACCTTCCTTGATCAAACACACACTTGTCCTGTCAATAGGTATCTGACATCTCATGCTATCTTTATGATCAAACTTTTGATACTCCTTGGGATGTATCTCAATATAGAAAGGATCTTTAAATCCCGCTCGGTTAAGAGACTTTATGAATCAATTGTTAATCTGAAATAGTATGATCTATTCACATATACAACTTATACTTGTAGATTTTAAGATCTATTGTAATCTCATAAAACTATTTTGATTAATATATCTAGGTTTATACCTTTTCTCCACTTTGATTCTTCTCGGTGATGTTGTGCTCTATTTCTCAGTGTCCGCAAAATTTTTTATCTCTTTCCTCAGCTTCTTGATTAGGACTGTATGAAGTTGTTCTTCATCAGTTTCTCTTTAGCATCCTCTTATCATTCATTCACCCACCACAATTCATAATGAATTGATTTGTCTCTTTATAGACATGATATCACTGTTGTTAGGTTCTTGATTTTATTGATCTTGGCGTGATCTACAATTCTCACCATTAGATTTAAAGAAAAGTTCTTGTTTTTATCTCTCAGAGATCTTCTTTCCAACTGGACAAAAGAACTTTAAATCCATTACTTATCTATGGCTTAATATTGTCAATGAAAATAAAGATAAATACCAGTTAACTCCATATTTAGCTCTTCTAGAAAGATATTTTGTCATTTCTGAACTTAAGTTAATTTTGGTGTATAACTATTTCATAGCTTCGGTCAACACTCCAGTTCTCCTCAGGCTTCTCCGTCGGTTACACTATGTTTCTAGCCATTGGTTATGCTTGTGAATCTACTCGTCGGTAATGCTCATCAGTACTCTTGCTCGGGCACCACTATGACTTGACTTTCAGTGATCTCTGTCTGTCGGTGTCCACTAACCGTCGATGTTTGAATTCATATTGTGAATGCTTGTCTTCTATGCATTACTGAAAGTATAATATTTATCTCTCTGATTCTCTGAATTCTTTGACACTTTGATTATAACCAATTAGATTATATCAAGTTGACATTAATGACAATATAATCCACTTAACTTATTTAATGGCTTGCATTATCCTTTTTCATTTCGGTGATCAACTTAACATCTTCAAAAATTCAATCAGTTACATGTCATTAGGATGGTTAGAGAAGAAAGTTATATATGCAACCCTTTTCCATTGATGACAAAGGGGGAGTGATGGAAGTAAAAAATCCCTACTATTTTAGAGGGAGCTGTAGAGAGGATATTGAGAATATTGTATTGAGAAAGATACTTTTTGGGTTGAAAATTTTTCTCATATATTTCCATCAATTTCAAATGGGCAGATTGTTGGAATTAGTTCTATAATAGGTGTTAACATTCATTCTTTTTCATTGATTTCAACATATGTTTCAGTGGAAGTCTCAGACAAACTAGTTATCAGTGGTAGAGGGAAGATTGACAGAAGTGTAAAAACACTGTATGGGCTTTTAGAGCATGCAAGCATGGAGATGTATACAAGGATGACTAGTGATCTTATATATAATATCTCTTGGCTTGATATTACTATTGGAAAAATTTATAGCTATTTTTGTGAAAGCTGGATACAAAAATGTGACAGAGAATTGTGATAGAGTTGATCTCTAAGTTTTCAAGATAAATCAGATGCAAGAAAGAGTTATGATTTGCAAGCTTAAGGCATGGAATAAGACCTGCTAGAGAATTTTACTTTGGATTTTTGGGTTGCTGTGTTGTTGGTGACATCACGTGATGCGTGTGATCTTGCAAAGATCTATTTGTGTCTGACTACTGCGATGAAATGTGTTTAGAGGATGAGGAGTGTGTATCAAGGATCTTGGAGTATAATGGATGAATTTTAATTGATGTTTACTTGTGTAAGGTACCATGTATATATTAGAAAGGGTATATTTAATTATTTTTACATTGGAGAAGTCTTAATAAGCCGACCTAATTGTTTATTTTAAACTTTTATAAAAGAGTTGTTTATTGATGAGATAAGTGTGGTTGTGGAATGTAAAAGCTGTGAGATTTTATTTGTGAATTATGGTGGATGTAGAGAAGAGGTAATGAATGCGATGAAATTCATTGGAAATTTTTAAGAAAATCAAGTTTCTATCAATCATTTCCTTGGTTACTGTTACTCATGTATCTATATTTCAGACAGTGAGTCTAGAAGGTAGATTTAACCTTCACATTTGGGAAGTGTGCCTGGGAAGTGAGACTTCTATTTCTCTTGAATCCTAATTGGGTCTATCCTTTAATGTGGATTGTGTACTTTATGTAATAATCAGCTCCTCATAGTGATAAATCTCCTAACAAAGATACTATACTTTAAGTGTATTATTTGTGGGTGCTAATTCCCATTACGGTTTTTTCCTTAGCAGGGTTACCTCAACAACAATTTCTTGTATTATGGTGTTACATTTGATGTGTTTAGATTTTCATTGAGTATATGACTTAAAAAATTAAATTTTAATTTATTTGGCTCGTAATTGATTCACCCCCCTTCTCAGTTGTGTCTGTGGACTATTATTGCTAACACTAGATATGTGGAGGGGAACCCACTGTAACATATGGGATATTTCTTGATTTTTTAGAGAATAATATTGTTTCCCTTGCCCAAATAGTCCTTTCTATCATTATTTAACCAAAGCCCTCACATTATTTATATGGGAGTACTTCTCTATCTTCCTCGATTATCTTCACCAGTTTAGGCCATAGTTTAGGAATATCACTAACCACAAAAATAATTTCACTTTGTAAAATAGTGAAATGAATGTGATAGGTACATATGTGGTTTGAATTTTTTTTTATAATTTTATCCACTAATTAGCAAATTGATAGGTACATGTGCATTGAAATGCAAATGGATCCAGTGATCAATATGAAACATGTAATTGTCACAGGTTACGAAAATTCCATTGTTGGCATAGTTATTTGTCAAAAAGGTTGTACACTTGCTAACATCCATCATGAAATTGTGATGATGAACTAATTGAATATCCATTTGATTTTATCAGTGGCCTTGGGTATCCTTTAAATATAAAGAAAGGACTAAAAGAGAAATCTATAAAAAAAACTTATTTGCATTAAGAGGAAATATGAAACATTGAATGTTGGAGTGTTGGAGTCAAAAATGCGCGAAACTAGACCAAACCATCAAAACAATAGAGAGATAGTGGAGGAAGGCATGCATAAACAACCAAGAGATGGAGATGGATTCAATTCAGTGGAACAAAGCATATTTTTTGATCCTAATGTATTGGCATCTTAAAATCAAAGAGTGAATAGTTTAATGGAAGAATTTGTTGAGGATAAACTTACTGTCAAAGTATATTTCTAGAAAAGGGAGAACCTAAAATAAAGATCGATTGTGAAAGTTGTGGAAATTATTATGGAACAGGGGAAGTATCCATGGGAACATGAACAATTCATAACTTCATAAACAATCATATGAAAATAATGTCCCATCAATGTTACATTTTAAGGGAGCAAAATGGTGAAGATCATTCATGTAGCATAGAAATGGTGACAACAATAATTAGTGATTGATTTGAGATTGATCAAGTAATTAACATTATAGATGATTTAAACAAGACATAAGAACCTATTTTTTTCAAGGTGGTCGAAGCAACACTTGTAAGCTATGAGGATAAGAAAAAAGTAAAAGTGGAATGTACGCGATGCAAACAATAGTTATTTTTGGTGCCAACAAGCGGTAATACTTTTAGTTCTCTAAATGAACACATGAAATCAAAGCATATCACTACTACAGACAAGGCTTCACATGATACAATTTCTTTAAGTAGTGGCACGACTGGGAGACCAAAGAACCCTACTAATGAAAAGGCCCAAAAAATTTTAACAAGGTCCTTGGCCCCATCATCACCATCTTTACTACATAGGGGTTAGATACAAGTGTAGATCCTTCTAGTTCAGGTATGTAAACAAGATAAGTTTAAACTTATTTTGAATATGATTTGATGGAATGTGTACATTATTTGTTTTATCATCTTATTTAAGGTCATTGATCACCATTGATGCCATAATGTTGGGGGTATTGGTATTTGTAAATAAATAGAAATGAGAAGAGATAAGACATAAAGGTCCTAATGGATGATCAACAGGGTGGAAATTTATGGGCCGTAGAGAAGCATACAAAGATGGTGACATATTATTAGGGTACTTAATATTGTACTGATGATACATATAGGCATATTCATTATAACAGGGCATCTAAGAAGGGGACCCTGTATGAATCATTGACATACAAAATTTGTAAGATGATTCCAAAATGCACTGACTTTAGGATGCATTTATATCATAAATACATGGTGTTCAAATAAAAGACATAGTAGGGATACATGGAGAGGGAGAAGACTAGACTATTTGACTCAAAATGAACTCAGAATAGTTGTTAGGGTTTAAATTTCTAGTCTAATATCAACAATGTGTTCTCTTTGGTGGGAAAAGATAAAGGTTTCTATACTCTCTATCAAAATGATATCCCTAAAGGAGAAGTTGTTTGAATTGACAGAAGGGAAGGATGTCTGTAGGTTTTGCAAGAATGTGTGTAAGGCACATAGATAAGGAAAATTGCAAGGTAAAGATGTAGTTTGGGGATTTTTCAAGGATATGCTTCATAACCTGATGCATCCAAAGGGTGGGAGAAGGTATAGTACATCCACTAAATCCATTTATGAGATGATCAAGTTATGGGGAGGCTGTAGAATGCATAGATTTTTAAGATTGAATCTAGATGGTCCTTCAATTTCTACAACTTTGAGGAAAGTTAGAAGGTTATTGGAATACATCCCGGGGGAGCACGACTATATTTTTGAGATAGTAGGAAAAATGTATGCTTCTTAAAAAACCATACATGGTATAGATGGCCCAATTTCTGTGTACCTCATTGAAGATGAAACTATTGTGAAAAAGTATGTTAGGTGGGTAGGAAAAAGTAATACATTGGTTGTTTTTTGTGGTAATAAAGAAGAACATCAATGAAAATCACATTTATTGGTGACATTTGCTAAGGGAGTTCTAGGTTATGATATTGTAACAGATTATTTTAAGAACAATGTTGTTGGCCACTATGAGTGTGTTATTATTGAAAACCCTTTACATGAAAAGCTTCCTCATTTGGTTTTGGTTTCTCATCTAACATTCAATAGGTTCAATGAAAATTGTGTTTGTCAACAATGGGAAATACTATAATATTTTTTGAAGAGGCACCTGGAAAATAATTTGGGACCTATTGTTGGTCATTCCTCAGACGGGGATAGTTAAAGAAGACAACTTATGTTGATGGACTATTATTCAACAAAAGGTATCCTATATAAAATTCATTGGGAAGGGTGGAGACTAAGTGGTTCATATAGTGGTTTCCATGTAACAAGATTGCATGACAAGGAATACATCCATAACAGAAAAAGCTAGTGAATTCTTTATTTAACGGTCGATGATATTTGATTTTAGGAGAAGAGTTGATAATTTTTAATTATGTTAGGATGGTTTGTAAAAATTTTAAAGTAGATGATCACAAGCTTAAAAGTGAATATATAGAGAGGATAGATTGATAGAATTGGGGTTCAATATAATGCATTACTTCAAGGCATGTTCAAAGGTGTTTGAAAGAGATGAGAAGTACAACTAGTGGAAGGGTAGAGAGGAAACTAGGAACATAGACAAATATAACAATTCTTTATGACTGCATTGAAATCTTTATGTCTCAGAGGTTGACTCTTTTGGAAAGAGTGAAATTATTCATGAGTTCATCATTTCTTCACATTATAGTTATGTTGGCTACAAAAATAATCTAACAATAATGTAAACATAAATTTCATCATTAGAGAGACATATCAAGATGTCAAAATTTCTTGTCACTTTGTATTTTTTTTTTTTTGAGATTGTTTCGAGTTCAATACTCTCACTTGCCATGTTTTTTTGCACCTAACTGGGTCGTATGTATGTAATAAAATATTTAATAAAGTTGGTCAGATGGTTGTAGTAGAAAGGGCCTATGATTTCACTGACTTGTTTCACATTGTTGGAACCCTTAATAGAGTTGTAGAAGAAGAATCAAATCCCCAATAGATTTATTTTAATACATCTCAGAAGAAGAAAGAAAGTATCTAGAATAGATTTCACCAAGAAAGGACATAGAACATTAACATATTATTAGAATATGATTCAATATCTATAGATGATAAAATTATAGAAGCCCTCAAGATTGGATTAAAGGATGCACAAGACATTTTATCAACTCTTTGCATGCGACCACAAAATCCCACACAATCTTCTTGGTGGGTTAAACCATAGATAGAGGACCAAAATTATCCTACATTTGAAGTTCTAGATGAAGTATCTGATGAATCTCCACTAACTCATTCCAACTCTATATTCCAATCTATGTCTTCAGTGGTACACACTCATCGTGAATTGAAAATAATTTAAAGTGAGTGGAGACATAAGTTAGATGAAATTTTATATTTCATTGATAAAAATGTAAATACAATTATAAAACTAGTGGTACACCTTCATGGTAAGGATATATTCAAAGCTTTTTTACTTAGTCATTTGACTAGAAATATGACATTGTCCAAAGACAGGTTGACTAAAGTAAGGATTGGGTGTTAGACCTAAGAATAGATTACTGAGGAGGGGGGGGGGGGGGAACCACTAA
>MU226921.1:586349-605917 GCA_018584345.1 Thuja plicata | reverse complement strand
GCTCTGTTTTGATGAACTCACATTTCTCCAAGTTAATCATTAACTTATCTTCATGTAGCCTCTTAAGTACTAATTCCACATGCTTGAGGTGTTCCTCTCTTGTCTTACTAAAGATGAGTATATCATCTAAGTATACCACTACAAACTTGCTAATATGGTCTTTAAGTACTTCATTTATCAACCTCATAAAATTTGATGGAGCATTTGATAAGCCAAATGGCATGACTAGCCATTCATACAACCCTTTAGTGGTCTTGAAGGCTATCTTCCACTCATCTCCTTCATTCACCCTTATCTGATGATAGCCACTTTTTAAATCTATTTTGGTGAAGTACCTTGCACCTCCTAAACAATCCATCAAGTCTTCTATCCTAAGGATAGGGAGCCTATATCTGATAGTGATCCTATTTATGGCTCTGGAGTTAGTACACAACCTCCAAGTACATATTTTCTTAGGGGCTAGTACTGTGGGTACAACACAAGGACTAATACTCTTCTTTATAAGACCTTGTTCTAGTAACTCTTGAATTTGTCTAGCTATTTCCTCATTCTGTTGAGGTGTCATCTTGTAGGCTTCCTTAGTGGGTAGGGTAGCTCCAGGAATAAGGTAAATCTTATGGCTTATGGGTCTTATAGGGGGTAAGGTTGATGGTTGTCCATCACTTACAATTCCTTCATACTTCTGCAACATTTCTTATATCTCCTGTGGCAGCTCTGTCCTCTTTACTTTTTTTTCTTCCTCTTCCTTAGGCTTCAACACTAGAGAAAAACCAAATCCTTCTCCTTCTTCCATGGCCTCCAAGAATTCTTTGTCACTCACCATTAGTAAATTTGGACCAGCTATCTTTACTTCTACATCCTCTAACAATGACTGAATTTTGAAAGTCATGTTATCCTTCTTTAAAGTATAGGAGTTCTTCACTCCATCATGGATAGCTTGGTGGTAAAATTGCCATGGCCTACCTAGTAGCAAGTGACATGCATCCATGGGAAGTACATCACATAGTACCTTGTCCTTATATCTCCCTATAGAGAACTCTACCCATGCTTGCTCATTCACTAAGACATGTTGTCCCTTATTGAGCCATGTTACCTTGTAGGGATGAGTATGAGGTATTCTTGTCATACTTAACTTGTTGACTGCTTCCTCTGATACAATATTATCAGTAGACCCCGAGTCTATGATAACCCTACAGAATTTACCCGTCACCTTACATTTGATTCTAAACAAAGACCTTCTTTGGCTTGGCTCCTCCTTGATCGACTCTTTGATTAATGTTCTCCTCATCATGAGGTTCTCACCTTCCTCTGAGTTTAATGGAACCTCAATGTGTTTATCAGCTATACTTGTGTCTTCTTTGACCAGATTAGTCCTCTTGTTACCTCCTTGAGAAGTACCACTCTTCTCTGGACACCTCTAGGCAGGGTGTCCCATTTGATTACAATGGTAACATTTCATATTTGCAAAGTAATTGCCTCTTTCTTGTCCACCACTTCTACCTCTAAAATTGGATTTCCTTCCTCTACCACTTCTACCAGAAATTCCTTCTTGTTGCTCATTGTATTTGACTTCTCCTTGTATCCTTGATTATGAACTCCTCCCACCATATCCACCTCTTTGTCCTCTGCTATCTCTTCCTCTACCTCTTCCTTTAGAGATTTGTTCTTGCTTCCTCTTGCTTTTTTATTCTATCTTCAAGGCCATTTCATAGCATTAGAAGATGTTTTTGAAGTTCACTAGACTCATATCTTCTTGAATAGTCCATTTAAGTCCATTCATATACCTAGCTAGCTTGATTCTTTCATCTTCAACCACTTGTGACTGTAGGCACAACTTTTGGAACTCTTCAGTGTAGTCTTGGACATCTAAGTCTTTTTTTCTGAGATTATGTCTCATCCTATGTAGCCGCACTTCATAATCATCAAGAAAATATGTCTGCTTCATCTTAGTCACCATGCCTTTCCATGTGTCTATAGGACTCTTTCCTTCTTTCTCTCTTTCAGTTTGAACAAACTTCCAACATGTGAGAGCTGAACCTCTCAATCTTGACTTGGACACACTCACTTTTTGGACCTCTGTGATACCATCACATTCAAAATGGTTCTCTATGCCGTCTATCCAATCCACTACTCAATCTGGATCCATTTGTCCACTAAATAGTGGCACACCCTCCAAAGCTTTACCACTCAAAGCCTTCAATGCCTTTAATAAGGGTTCTTGATCACTGATAGGATCAGGGGTTGGAACTTCTTCTATATCCACTCCTTTCTCCCTTTCTTCTTCTTCTTCTTTCTAGTCAATCTTATCCTTCATCCTCTCAGCTTTGTCTTGGACTTCTCCCAAGAGTTGCTCCATTTGAGACAACCTTTCTCTTAATGACTTGTTTTCTTCTTCTTGTTCTTCCACCTTTTTAGCTAGCTCAGCATTAGTCACCATGAATTTTTATTTTTTTGATACTCTAGGTGTATTCTCTCCCACATATTCAGTAGGATGAAACATCCACCACAAGCCTGATCATTAATCAAGCTCTGATACCAATATGATGTAAGTGTTCCAATGGGTTTGCTTGCACAATCCACTAAGAATATCTTCTCTATCTTCTTCAAGGATCCTAATCTCCTCTAGGTCCTTATTAGGCTTAGATCATTAACTAAGTCCTAATCTTACTCTTCTCTAAGAGTCTCCACTTTTGCTTCACCCTTTGAAAGACTAACACCCTATGATTACTTCACTTCTCCACTTATCCTACTCACACTTAGAAGAGTCTAAATGTCAATCTTTACTCTAACATTCTTAATCCATTTGTAGGGATGTATATAAACATGTATACATCACATTTTATCAATTTGGAATCCATCTTGAGGGATCTCTTCACTCTTTGCAATCGAGTTCACACTTTTGGCTTAAGGAGGCCTAATTCCTTGTATCCCTATCCAGGGTGTTTTTCCCAATTAACTTCAAACTTTCCCAAATAACTTGAAAACCTAAGACCATATTCAAATACCCTTTATCACATTACAAGAAATTTTCAAAGTTTTAAGTTTATTATCCCTCCGTACATAGGGTTCCTATAACCTAGGTCTTATAGGGCTAATAGGCCTAAAAACTAGGACAGTCTGCTACACTATGCTAAACTTGTTCAAAACTTGTCTCCACTGATTGGTATGAACTCACACAACTTAGTATGTCAAGATGACACTAAACCCTAACTATACATGTACTCAGACTATACTGTACCTTCTTTCCCTACTCATGGAAACTCATTGTTTCTCTACCAAATCACTAACTGGACAGTGCATGCTCGCCTAGGGCTCGGTCTTAAAAATATCTACTTGTCTTTCGCTGACTCCTAACTCTATAAATATGTACACTAATGACTCCCCTATCATTTCCATTTATCCTTCGAAGGTTCCCATGGTTAGATTTTTTGGGGGAGTCATATTTAGATTGACAGGTCAGGACAGGACCAGTACACTCCCTAGTTACAAAATAATTTAACTACTACTATATACTAACTCTAATCAACTAAATTAATGAATGAAAAGTTTGTCTAATCCTCCTAAGAACACAAAATGACCATTATTTTCAAGCTTTCAATCCATTCAATGTGACTGTCAACACAAAATGCTCAGGAATTCTGAAAACACAAAACTTAAGACTGTATTGCTCTTCACAAAATGTTACAATCCAAAACCTAACTGCATGGTTTGAGTCTCTCCTTCACTAGATGCCTTCTTCCACCATTGTATGTCCTTGTTGGTCAATTCCCCACTCCTATAAACAATGAGAATCTGATGTAACCATATTGCATGCACCATTTGCAATTATTGCAAATGTTGTAATGACAACAAAATAGCAACTTTTGGCATCTTTTCAATTATGCCTCCTTCCTACATTTTAGGACCTCTATCCTCTCCATTTCAAGGATCTAAGAGAATTAAAGAACATATAGCATCTTTATGTCCTCATTTATGAGATTAAGACATATTCAAGACTCTAACTGAATCAAATAACAACTAAGCCTTAGAATTTGAAAACTACAAACAATGGATATTGATGTGACCTTAGTCCTAATGATTAACTCACTTAGCCTACATTTCAAAGACCTCCTAAGGTCGAAATAAAACTAACCTATCTTTACTTGGCTAATGTCAAGTACAAGCCAAAATGAACAAACACGAAGGCTAGCCTAGGTGCTCCTGTACCACCTTTGTTGAAGGAAATTAGGATTTAATCAATTCAATTAATTAATTAAATTATCCATGTAAGGGAATAGTTTGATTTTGATTTTTTATTTAATCTATACAATTAATTAACTAAATCAATTATATAGCTTTGATTTATCCATTTTAGTCTTATATTTAATTAATTGATATATTTATTAATTGAACCTTTGATTTGGTGTAATTTAGCCCCTTTTGATTGAATTTATCCATTTGATTTAATAAAATTTCCTTCTGATTGATTGAAATACACCTAGCCAAATTTAGGTGCCTACAAATGCCCCTCTTTGAATTGATGTGCCAAGCACATTGATTCAATGAAAATTGATGTCCTGATTTGATCTGATTGATTGATATCTTATAGAATGATGTTTGATGCTAAAATATGATGTGAAACTTGATGCAAAACCTGATGATGAAAAAAACCTGATGTGAAAAATTGATGAAAATGTCCCACTAATAGCAATTTGAAATTTTAGTGCCCCAAGTTTTGTTTGAAATTGTGAACATGTGATAACGACAATTTTTTGACCATATGATGCCCCCTAAGAAATGAAAAATAGAATTGATAGCAGAGGCAACAAGATATTGATGAATGAAATGATAAGGTCAATTATATTTTCATTTATGAAAACTAGATGAAAAAATGATCAGAATATGCTCCGATGATGAAAAATGTCACTTTTAGGTCAAAAAGGGTAAAAATCTCATGAAAATTAGGTCAAAAAGGTATAAATAGAAGTAAAAAGTTCATTTTTCCTATTCATTTTCACTTTTAACCTCCCATTTTTTTTCTCTGAGACTTTATGAGATTATGACAATGGTGGTCCCCATACGCGAGCATCAATTAGAGAGAGGGCACAAATTTTAGAGGCCAGCCAACTAATGACCTCTGGTGAGTGATTTTTACCACCTCCAACACTTATTACTTCATCTATTGTATTTAAATAATGTTTCAATGCTTAGTTAGGGATTTTCGTGGAATTTTTAGTCAAGTTATGCTTAATATGATGTTAAGTTATGCATAGATAGGTAAAATGATGCTTCTGTGTAGTGAAGTGACACGAATAAACTCACAAAATGTCATGTAGGAAAATTCCCAAGTCACACATAGTAAGAATGAAGTCACACGTATGAAACCATAACCAAAACCCTAGATTTAAGTTATGCGTACAAGTGATTAAGTCAGGCGTATGCTGCAAATTATTGTGTAATAGGTGAAGTGACACCTAGTAGGTATGAAATACCGCGTATGATAGGTAAAGTTACGCGTAACCTAAAATTATGCGTACACCCTTTGAAATTGCACGTACACACAGATAAAATGACACCTAAGTTTAAAGATTAAAAGAAACCTTGATCATTGTTGATCGCCTCTAATAAATCGAATACCAAATTGATAACAAACATAAGCAGGTTGGATTTAGTAATGAACCAAGTGTTTAGGATGTTAGGATGATCAGTTAGATGGATGTTTGATTATATCAATTTGATTGGTAGGATAGGATAAATTGATGTATTTTCTCCTTCTCACGATATAGAGTTAGGAAAAATAGTTAATATTGCTCAAAAAGAGTGATATGTTGATTTGATGATAGACTAATGTAGAATAATCCACTTAAATGATAATACTAATCTAATTCACTTGATTTCCAAAACAAATTCCATTCAAAAATTTATATGTCTGGAGTGTCCCAGCTTGGCTTGCTAATATAGTATATCAGTTGTCAGGTCATGAGAGATGCATAATTGGTAAATGTGGGTTATTTTACCTCCTAGAGATTCCATAGTTCCAGATGCACATGGACTTCTCACAGCTATGGCAGAGAAATGGCACTCTGACCATAATAACTTCCACATGCCTATGGGAGATATGACTATCATGCCTAAGGATGTGTAGAGATTGCTGCAGATCCTAACTCGAAGAGAGTGGGTTTATTATGATCAATTTTATGAAGGTAGCACCTCCAGATGAGTCTTTGGAGATTAGAAGATTGAGGATGAGAGTATCACCTGGGTGCAGTTTGCTTCCTTTCCTCCTTTTCCTATGGTATTAGGCACTTTTATCGGCAGAGTTCTATTACCAGATTGTTGCGGTCATGGTTTTGTAGTGGCTTGGGGTCGCATCATTAAGGACATGATTGGTGATCCTCACCAATTTGATTGGGGTTCATGCATACTAGCACAGTTGTATCATGAGTTGCACCATGTAGTTTACAGAGGTAGTGCTTCATTATCAGCTAGAGTGATGCTATTATAGTTATGGACATGGGAGCATATTCTTGTATCGAGACCGATAACTACCTGACAAAGAGATCATGGATAGCCATATGCATATTTGTATGAGGGCATGGTTTTTTAGCCGCGGCTAGGCAAGCTAGATTATTGGCAATGCATGCTTGATGATCTTGATGAGGTTATCTGGAAACCATATCTAGGTTGTGAGGCATGGTGAGAGGATGATGATGAGTTTCCATATATGTTCATTCCTCTATGGATGATAGGATAGTTACCTCTAGTGATTGAGAGGATTTTTTGTTATAGAGTATCTCGTTAGTATGGGAGGATCCAGGATATACCACAGGGTTTGGAAATTTATGCTCAGGTCTAGGATGAGAGATTGATGTGGGGTGCATAGGTTTATTTCTAGTATGGATGTGATTAGATACACATATTAGGGTGCATGTAGTGGGATATGCGTGACCATATTACAGAAGGAGGGATGTCAGTGGATTACTCACAGTAGTTTTCTGGACACAGATTCCCTCAGTTCACTTATCCTAGTGTGTCGATTCCTGACATAGATGATCCTTTAGATGATGATGATGATGGGGGTGGCCATGGAGGTGGATGACACAAAGCTCCATGGATACAAAGAGTACCTTAGTGAGGTAGAGGTAGAGATGGGGGACATGGAGGACATCATATGGGGCCTGGTCATGCATGGGGAGAGGTGGTGGATTTAGGATGAGACCAGTACATGCATACTACTGGTAGTGATATGGGGTTATAGATGATAGAGAGACACCAGATAGGCTCAGATAGCTATTGGTAGACAGGGTCAAGGTTCATAGATTCTAGCACAATAGGTGCCTATAGCTCCTAAGATTCTGACACTGCATGTACCTATAACTCCTCTAATTTAGGAACAATAGGTGCTTGAGATATAGGTAGAGCCTCAAGTATAGCTACAACTTCAGCTAGGTACTATTACCATATTAGAATAGGATGTTCAAGGATTATAGTCTGGTTTGGCTACAGTTACTAGTAGGATTGATCAGGTTGTGAGTATGATGCAACAATTTATGACCATGATGACATAGAGGTTGAGTATAGTGAGTACCAGTTAGGTACCTCCTACCATACAGGATAGATAAATAGACAAAGATCTAGATGATACAGGTGGTTCAAGTGACACAGGGACATGAGATGCACCAGGTTCCCCTAGCAGGTAATGATTAATTTTGAGATATCATGGGAACATATGTATTGCATATTGATGTATCAGATGTTGATTCAATCAGGACTTTGATGTACCATTTTGATATGATGTATCTTTGATTATGTCAAAAATTTGATTCATATTTATGATGATGACTTGATCACTTTTTATTTCCATGATTATATATGATACTTTCTTTGATGTTATAATTCTATATGATGTTTATGATGCATTCTATTTCTACATGCTATTGATGCAATGCCTTATGTATGACATAATTATATGAATGAATATGTATGCAAGTCTATTTCTATATGCTTTTAATTTTATGATGTATGCAAATCTAAATGATAAATGCAATATAATGACCTTTATGAATGCATGTTGTGTTTTTGTATTTTGATATTTCATTATTTCAATAAAATGCACCTATGTGAATGATGAAAATGTTTATGGATTTTTGGATAATGAATAATGATGTAATGATATAAAAATTGCGTAAATAATGATTAATGTTTAATGAATGCAATGGTAAATGAACAAGAAAGTCTTCATAATTGATTGATTTGAACCATGATAAAAATATCTTTTTTTTTAATAATTAAGCCCCATGAACTTAGGAAATCCCTTAAATGCAATTAATCTAAGAATGAAATGAAACTAACTGACACTTTTGTCTTTGCGAAAGAAATGCAAAAGAAGATATATTTTCATCATTGAGTTTTTTTTGTAACTAGGAGAAAGAACAATAATAAATAATTGGATAACCACATCATGATAAGATGAATACCACTTTCATTGATTTTTTAACCATTAGAAAATAATACAACCCTCACTAGTTGAATAATCAACTATGGGAGTCTGAATACCTATTTCATTGGATTCAATGTTGCAATTGGATTTTGGTATTAAGATATGGAAGATCTAAATATATAAGGTATCCATTTTTTTAAACAAGCAAAGGTTAACCCTCCTTCCCATATGAATATTCTTAATGATTCTTTGATAACCATGTCCTTAGATGAATTCACATAAATTGGTGGATCTTCCTCAAAATAATCACACAGAATCAATAAAATATCATGTCTTTATCATCGCCAAGCTAGTCAAAACATCATTGATTAGCTAAAAAGAACATGATTCAATGAACATCATCAAAAACTTCAAGTGTTTTGTATGGTATCAATATTTTCAATAGAATTCCATCCATTCTGATCATTTAGGGTTTGTCAATTTTAAATCCTAATAATAAAGTCATGAAGCGCAAAGATCAAGTTGTAAGATCAAATGCTTGGGTTGAACAATGATATCCATCAAAGGTTCAAAAAAAATCTCTCCTCTGAAGTTTTGAAAATCTCTCATGTCATGTGACCAAAAAGTATCACTATCGAATCTATTTGTATCAAAAACCAATGTTTTTCCCCCAAGTGAATATGAGACCATGTATAAATTTGGGAAAATGAAACATAGTATGTGACAATGATTTTTCTGACAATCTAACTCAAAGATTTTATTATGACTGTGCACAAATGACGGATCCAATGAGGATGAACAAATGAGATGATGCAAAGGCAATGTACCAATGCAACTAGGTAAGACCTAAGGGATCAAAAAGTGCCTATTTTTTAGGTTTTCAACTTTTGAATTTATTGCTATTTTTCTCTTCTTTTCTCTTTTTTTTTACTACCAAGGCACATATTGCTAGGTTTTCACCAAGGCACTTTTCTCTTTTTCAAAATTTTTCTTTGATTTTTTTACTTTTTTTTTTATATCAAGGCACCTATTTTCTAGGTTTTCACCAAGATATCCATTTTTGATCTTTTGAATGTTTTTTCTTTCATCATGCTCAATTTTCCTCTTTTTATGCTTTTCATCTTTTCCATTGTTTTTGAATTTTTGATCTTTCTCATTTTTTTGAAATTTCAACTTTTTTCTCATGTTTTTGGATTTTGAACTTTTCTCCTGTACAAAGAATGATGCTAAAATCATTGGATACACTCTTGTATGATAATATTTCAACCTATACTCTCCCATTTGTTCAAGTATAAAACCTCTTTAAATGAACGTTGTTAATAGGTTCTTGCAGCTCATCACCTTCACAATTAGCTAGCTTGTATGTCCCCATTCAAAAATAAGAAGTAATTACAAAAGTTCCAAGCCAATTTGCCTCCTATTTTCCTTTCTTTTATATTTCTTCTTAATTTTTGGGGTTTTCTCTCAACACTAAGTCTCCTACTTGAAATGTTCTAGTTTTGATATGTTTATTACAGTTCCTTGATATTCTGTTTTGATACACTTTCAAATGCTCATAAGCTTGTGTTTGATGTTCTTTTAACAATTCCAATTGTTGAAGTTGTACAACCCTATAATCCTCATCATTTATCAATCCTTTCAATGAGACTCTTAAGGATGGGATCTCAACCTCCAAAGGTAGAAAAACTTTTTCCCCATAAACTAAAGAAAATGGTGTTTCCCTTGTTGGTTTTTGAATGCTTGTTCTGTAGGCCCATAATGCCAGGTTTGTTTGTATGTGCTAATCTCTTCCTAATTTTTAAACTGATATTTTCAATATTTTGAGGATATTCTTATTTTTAGCTTTGGCTTGTCCATTTCCTTGAGGATAATAAATGGAGGAAGAATGGTGTGTGATATGAAAGGTCTCACACAATTCATCGAAATTTTTATTCTTGAATTGTTTTCCATTATCTGTGATAATGGCATGAGGAATAACATATCTACAAATGATATGATTTAGATTAAACATAGAGGTTTCTTTTCCCATTGTAGTTGTCAATGGCACAACCTCTACCTATTTTGTAAAATATTGTGTTGTAGTTATAATATATTTATGACCATTGGAAGAAGGTGGATAAATGATTCCAATAAGATCAAATCCCCATTGGTAGAAAGGCCATGGTTTAATGATCAGGTGTAAATATTGTGCAGGCACATGAATCATATCTCCATGATATTGACATTTTGAAGATACTTTGACAAAGTGGCACGCATCCTTTTCTGAGGTTTTCAAAAAATATCCCATGCAAAGGATTTTCTTGTCTAGGTTTAACCCGCTCAAATGAGACCCATAAATACCGTCATTAACATCTCGTAAAGATAAATTTTATTCATCATCCTCTAGAAACCTTAGTAGCATTCCATCAATATTTTTTCAATACAATGTGTCATATAGGATAGTGTAACGAGTCGCTTGGCATATGAAGTGTCATTTTTGGGTGCGAGTTTGGTCTAAAGGTAAAACTTGGTCTTTTAGATAGGTAAAAATGGGTCCATACCAAGGTGATTCATGTCCATTTAGAAGGAAAATGATTTGAGTTTCATGTAGGTTAAAAGGAAGTTTCACCAACTCTTCCACCAAGAATTCGTACCTAGCATTCTGATCATGCATTTGAAGTAAAAAGGCTAGAGTAGCCATAGCATCTGCTACTCTATTCTTATCCCTCGGGATTTGTTCAAATGTAATCAAGACAAAATATTTCTTCCAATCATCTACCATCCTTTTATACGACATCAAATTTTCATCCTTAGTTTGATACTCATCATTAATTTGATTGATGACCAATTGGGAATCCCCATATACTTGCAGTTCTGTGACGTTCCATTCTAAAGCCATTTTAATGCTTATGACTAAAGCTTTGTATTCTGAAATATTGTTGGTGTATGGGAAAAAAAGTTTGTAGGACTTAGGAATTATGTATCCTTGTGGTGTAATCAATAAAATACCATCTCCTAATCCATGCTGAGTATTGGATCCATCAAAATATAATTTACATGCTTTGGCTTCCACAGTGACTATCTCTACATCTAGAAATTCTTCCTGAATAGGATGAGTGGAAACTAAAGGATTTTCAGCCAATTGATTAACTATGAATTGTCCCTTGATAGCTTTACGGTCCACATACTCAATGTTAAATTCACTTAATACCATCACCCATTTAGCAATTCTTCTGGTAAGGGCTGTTTTGCTAAGAAAATACTTTAGTGGATCAATCTTGGAAATCAACTTAACCTTTTGCATCAACATGTAATGTTGTAGTTTTTGAGAGGAAAAAAATACTTCTAGACAAGCCCACTCCATGAAGCTATAATTCAACTCATACTTGATCAAGGTTATACTTTAGTAATATATGGCTTTTTCTTTAACCTCATCATCCTCTTGTTCCAATAAAACCCCTAAAGATCTCTCCGTTCCTGAAATGTATAATAGTAAGGGTTTTCCTTTGATGGGAGGCATAAAAATGGGTGGATTCACCAAGTATGTATTCAATAGGGTAAAAGCTTGTTTACATTCATCATCCCACTTAAAAATATTATCCTCATTTTAAGTCTTCCTTGTGGTGGCCACATTTGACTAATGTTTTTGGGTGTTTCCATTTCCATGATTTCTTACATTTTTTCCGGATCCACTTCTATCCCTTTTGCCAAAACTATGTAGCCCAATAGATTTCTAGATTGAACACCAAATGCACATTTAACCTTACTTTAAATTTCTACAACCTTATAAAAATATTTTCTAGGATAGGTACATGGCCTTTTTTTTCATGTGACTTTTCTAAGATATCATCCACATAATCTTCTAGAAAGGTATGCATCATGTCGTGAAAGATCGTTGTCATTTCCCTTTGATAAGTTACTCCAGCATTTTTAAGGCCGAAGGTCATAACATTTCAAAAAAAATCACCCCAAGGGTAAGTGAAAGAAGTATTTTCTTGATCCTCAAGTGTAATTATAATCTAATTGTAGCCACTAAATCCATCCATTAATGAAAACATGGAATGTCCTGCCAGCAAATCCACTATAGCATCAATACTAGGTAATAGAAAATCATCCTTAGGGAAAAAAAGGTTAAGATCTCTAAAATTAATTCATACTCAAATGGATTTATCATTTTTAGTAATAGGTACAATATTGGAAATCCATTCTGCATAAGCTATGACTCTTATGAAGCCAACTTTTAATAACTTTTCCAATTTTTCCTTAACCAATAAAGCCACATGGGGATGCATTTTTCTCAACTTTTTGTTCATAGGTTTTATGTCGGGCCTCAAATTAAGGTGGTGCATTATGAAACTTGGATCCAATCCTGGCATATCTACAAAGGACCATGAAAATTTGATTTGTTTTGATTGAAAAAAATTGATGAAATCATTCCTTTCTGTTGGAGTCAATGATGCTACTAAATGGATGAATTTAGGTTCCAATTTTTGTGTTGATGTTGACCTTTTATGTTGGATCAATGAGGATAGGAGATCTCTCTTCTCCATCTTCAGGTAAAGTATCTAATCTCTCTTCCCTAGATGCCATAGTTGGGTTTTCAGCTTTGGAAACATATGTTATTTTTTCTTTTTTGGGAATCTAGTACTGCCACATGGTGGTTTCCACCACTAGACCTTTTCATTTTTTCATTTTTTTTCTTTTATCTAATGGATTTAGAGATTGGACCCTTTCCTCCATCATCATGTTTGGATTGAATTTGTTGGTGGAAGATGCCTCAACTGCATTAAGGTATTGGGCCATAGCATTGTCATTGGGAAAATAGAGTAACTCATTAGGTTTGGTCAAGTCCCAATCAATAAGATTAGTATGAATAAGGGCTCAAGACTCATTAGGTAATTTTTCATTTACAGGGTTCAAGGACATGACTTCATTTGAGGGTTCATACATTGTATCACTCAATTCAACAATGTGTGCTTGTTTGAGGTGTTCCATAGAAGTCGGATCAAAATTATCTTCACTAGAATCCTCATGGATTTACATGGGAAAAAATATGTTTCAGTTAAATCTAACATTTGAATATCCCCCCATGAAGGTACCCATGGTTCACCTATCCATTTATTTTCACTAGATGCTTGTCCTACATTTGATTCTTGAGAAAAATTGGCACATGTGTAGAACTCGACCCTTGATCCATATTGGCTTGATTGTTTTCATTAGGTATAGTAACATAGGTATGAATGAAATATAACTCTTTTTCATGACAAGAAACTTCAAATAGGGATTCCCATTCATATTCTCCGGAGTCATCTTCACTCTTAGACTCTAACATATGTACATGCTCATAAGAATCATGAATAGTGCTTGAAACAACTCCTTTCTCTTGATACCCTATTCTTGATTTTTCATCCTGGGATTGCCAAGGAGGTTGGATAGGTTCTAGAAAGCCTTTATTTCTAATTCCTAAGGGTCCTCTTCCCTTGTAACCCATTTTTTTTTCATTATTTGAAATCCTTTTCCATATTGATCAGTTTGGATATTGACATATTGCACTCTTTCAACAGGAACATTTGAATTATCCTCATCTTTATAAAGTCATTGCAAGAATTCATTATATTTTTTTTATATGGCTGATTTGTCACTCTCTCTAACAAAATGAGAGTTGTATTTTTTGGGTGGATGAGAACTTGAAGGCTTTCCATGTTTCTTTGGATAAGTCGGTAAGTCAAATTAGGAAATAGAAATTCCCCCATTCCTTTTTAATTGATTCTACATTGTTTTTCAAATTAATGCATCATCTCACTCATCTTTTGATAGTTGTCCTTTTTGGTTTGTTCTCTTTCATCCATAGAAGGTCTCAAATTTTATTCCCTTGGTGTAGAGACTTTTACTGAATTGTCATTAGAACTTTCACCTTCACAACTAACTTTCTCTTTTCCCTTAGTTGATGTAGGTAAGTTAGTTTCATTAGGACTTGAAGTAGATGTAGCATTTAATGTCAAATTAGGACCTTCTTCTTTGGTTTCTTCAATGATGACACTTGGAAGAAAACCTTCTCTATTATGTGTAATAAATAACTCATGAAGAGGTTTCACCATATTGCAATATTGAAAGGGATTTGAATCTCCTCCAATAGTTATTTCTTCACCCATGTACGGAAAATTAATACATTGATGATAGGTCAAAGACACCGCTTTCATTTCATGAATCGATTGCCTTCCCAATAAAATATTATAAGTTAATTTCATGTCAAGGACTTGAGAAATGGTACCTTTCTTGATTGAACCCACTTGAATGGGAAAAAACACTATTCCTTTAGAAGATCTTTCCTCCTCATCATTAGATTTTATAGTGATTTGTTTGTTGGGATTAATAGATGACTCAGATAACCATAAATATTTGTCTAGGTTAAAGGTACAAATGTTTAAACCAGATCCTCCATCAATAAGGATAGTTTTAACATGATGTTTTTGAATCAAAACCTCTGTATGCAATGGGAGATTTTAAGGATGGTTTATGGACATGCCATATTGCTATGAAAATGATAAGCAATGAGGTGCTGTGAGATGAACCACCATATTTGAAAACCTTTCTTCTTCCAAATTTTCAGGAATGGTAGTTTTCACAAGAGATTTCTCCAAGATTTCTTTATGACTGGGAGAAAGTTTCAATAAATCTAAAATAGAAATTTGAGCTGGAGTATTTTGAAGTTTATCCACTATCTACTATAAGGCCTTGTTGAAGAAGATGCTTGTTTAGCCAATGTAGTGGCTTGTGTAGGACCTAAAGTTCTATGAGAACTTCCTTGTAGGGTAATTCCTGCAGCTTGCCCCCTAGTAACAACATTAGATTTCTCCTTGTTAGGTTGTTATTTTACCACCACAAAATTGATAGTATTATCATGTCCAGATATGGTATTAATAGTATTATCATAGCTGTGGGTAAAGTTAAATTTTTTATTACCTCTTGAGTTATTTCCATTATTACCTCCATTATATTAAGAATTTGAAGATTCTCCTTTTTGATGCTTTAAGAAAGGGGTTTTGAATTTTTTATGATATTCATTGTTTTGAGGTCCTTCCACTTTAATCAAACCATTATCAATAAGGTATTGTACCACATGTTTCAAGCGCATGAAATCATGTGTCTTATTTCCTTGATTTCTATGGTATTCATAATGATTTTACTCACTCCACCATGAGGATTTCACTTGCGGTACATATAGCTAAGCCCTAGGTAAGTCAATAATCTTATCTGCAATGAGGGTTTTGAAAGCATTTTCAAGCGGTTCACTCAAGAGTGTGAACATCCTTCTAGGATATGGAGAAAATAAGGTTATAGGCTTGTTAGCCTCTTGATTTTTCCCAAAGTTGTTGTTGTTTTTATTGTTAAAGGAAACTTTGGGTGCTTGATTTACATTATTTTCTTGGTTGGATCCTCTCATGAGATTAAATGGAGTGGCCTTCAAGTTGTTTTCTTCCAAAACTCTATGATTAACCACACCCTTGTTATTATTCTTCATCCAAAACTGGTTTTTGATAGGAGGAGCTCTATTATTGTTGTTATTGGCATTCTTGTTATCCTTGTAGAGTTTGAGTTCTCCAATTTTTACTAATACTTCCTCCATAGTAACTCTATTATCAATTAAGTCTTGGAAAGAACGTAGGCATTGTAACTTAAATCGACAGTTCATTTCATTATTCAAGCTATTGATGAAGATGTCCATCTTTTGTTTTTCAGGCATGGTGTGAGGGTATCTAGAAAATACCGCTCTCCATCTTTGTAGGAAAAGAAATAATCCTTCTCCCTCATGTTGTTTGGTGTTGCATAAATTGATCATTGTGACTTCATGTTTAATATTATAAGAATAATGTGTCAAAAATTTGGAAGCTAATTCTTTAAAAGTCCAAATACCGGAGGGTAGTTTGGAAAACTAATCCATCACAATTCTACCAAGGCTTCTTGGAAATGACCTCATTAAATAATTTGTATCATGCATGAACTCCAAGCTCAATGAACAAAATTCCCTTTAGTGATCTTGGCAATCAGATGCTCCTTCGTATTTCTTATACTTAGGAAAAATGACATTACTACAAAATGGAACCATAAATAGGGTTTTATCAAATGGAAATGGACACAATGTTATGATAGAGAAGGTTTTATGAGCCCCCATTTGCTTCATGTTGTCCAATTATATTTGGAATAACTTAAATTGCTTTATCATGATGTCAATAGGGTTTGTCTCATCTTATTTTTGTTTCAACTTATTGACATCATAATTGTGAAGGATTTTTGTCCCCACTTGTGCTAGGTCTATGAAGTATTTTTCCCTATATCTTTCCAAACATTTCTCCATGAGTTTCATGAAGAGCGGGCTATGTACCACTTTGTTGAATTTTTCTTTCGTAGCCTCTTCGTCATTAGGGAAATTGTTACCTCCATTGTTATTGTCTAGCCCTTGTTTGTTAGGGTCAATTCCTATTCCATTAGCCCCATTTTTATTAACCTCACTATTTCCATTATTTTTATTGTTAGTGTTGCCCTTATTGGCAAGGTTAATAAGGTCGGGATCCATATTTCCAAAAGGAAATGCCATCCTATTTGGTTCCACCTCTTTTGTTGGTTCAATAGTTTGTTGTGAATAGGTAAAGGTATTTCTTGGAAAAGGAATCCCTTGAATTTGTAATGCCCAGAATAACTAGGCAAAAACACAACTAAATTTTTTTTTTTTTTTTTTTTACTGAGTTAAGTATTAAATTAAGTACAACTATCAAGAACATAACTTTAATTGTGAAATCTCATTAATAAATAAATATATATATATATATATATAAGTAAAGCTAGGGTAAAATTTAAAACTTATTTAATTAATATTCAATTTTA
Source organism: Thuja plicata (assembly GCA_018584345.1). Lineage (NCBI taxonomy): Eukaryota > Viridiplantae > Streptophyta > Pinopsida > Cupressales > Cupressaceae > Thuja > Thuja plicata. Next base: position 588,636 of record MU226921.1, on the reverse strand, counting down.
TATTATCACTTATTCCATTTAGATAAATAACCTTAATTAAATCACATTAATATTGTATAGAAGTGAAATTGATAAATTAAGGGAATTTATCAAAATAACTATACTAGAAATATAATTAAAACAAAACAATAAAAGACATTTTATTTTTTTAAAATTCTTTGTTTGCTAAATTCGTACATATATATAAAAATACAGAAAGAACATTATACGAAACACGGAAATGACAAACATAAGAAGAAAAACTATCATTATATTAATTATGACATAATCGACATAAAGGAAAGAAAAAGAAATAAATAAGTAAATCAAATCATCAAAAAAATCCTCTTATGGTTATATAAATCAACAATCTAAATCATTCATTCTAAACTTAATCAATTAATAATCACAATTAATACATGTTTTTAAACAAAAGGCAAACTCAGGTTAAAGAAATATATATATTTAATATTAAATGAGCCCTCCAAACCCTAATTTGAAATTAGGGTTTGGGGCCCAATAAATACTTCTATAAACCCTAAAATTCCCATTATTCTACTTCACTCTTTCTCTCTGCTATGATTTTCCTATGTTACTCCTTAGATTGTTAAGCACAGATCTGGTATGGAAGGAAGTGGTTTCAAATCTAGAAGGGCTGAAGAAATACACAGTATGAGATCTCTTTCTCCATAAGAGAGTCTCTACTGTGTTAATGAAATTCTCCCGTCTGCTGTCATGAGAGCGTGAAATGTTCCTCTTTAGTTAATAAAGATGAGACATTTCTAGATCTGTATTACAGATCATTTTTTTCTTCTAGTTTTATTAAATTGGGTCTTTATTTATTTGCATAAAAATGCCATTTAATGGCAACAGCAGCTCTGTTCTAAAAACATCTGCAAAGAGATTTTATAGTTTCATTTATTATATGCAAGTCTGTTAGGCATCTATTAAAAAAATGGTACATTTGGGTTTTGATACACCCAGCCGCGCGATTGCCCAGCAGCGGCATGAGCCGCAGAGATTAACATTTTTTTTTTACATATGTTAATGGTATGCTGGCGTGGTTTAAAATATGTATAGGTGGCTTAAAAACTATGGCTTTATCCTTGAAGTTCGACGCCTACCTAACAGCATGCTCAGGCGACTTCAAGTCAGCAAAACGGTTTGCCTTGGGGTTTGTCGCTGAGTATTTGCGACACCCCTGCTAAACCAAATGGAAGGTAACACAAGGCATGTCTGCGGTGGACTGTACCGCTGCTGTGCTCACGCGAGCCAGAGCGGACAGCCAGTCAGCTTAAGGAAAAGGGCTTCGACCCTAGCGACAATTTCTTATATATATTTTTTTGGTTATTGCAATTTATTTATATACTATATTATTATATTATATGTTATACACTAACATGTATAATATATAATATAAATAATATAAGATAAAAACTTCAAATCTTTTATTGTATGTAAGTTTTCTTTTTTTTTAAATTCCCAGATGTCGTGCACCTATCTATGGGTCTAAGAACTCATCTGTCACTATTTTGCAGCATTGAATGAAGCAGAACCCTTTCCTACTAAGCAGACATCAAGCATCCTGCATAAACAATTGACTCTAAATATTAATTACTATGCTGGATGGACTTATCGTTCCAACAACACTATAGCAGCTCAATTAACATATTATTTATTACTCCTGTTGTATGAAATTCAATGCGACATTTAGTAGGTGTATATAATTGTCATAATTTTTATGACCGGAATGGCAAATAGTTGTAGTATTTACATTGGTCGGTTTAAAAAGTTCATTGTTTTCTTCTGCACTCTAATATGACTTACTTCAGTCAAGGTTAGCTGTTTATTAAATCAATTTCAATAAAAAGAAATGCGATGCTGTATTATGTAAATATATATTATCATATTGCATGTTATACAACACATTGTATGATATGTAATATGTATAATATTACTTCATAGCGTAGAACCAGATAATGAGTTTCTATTCAAAGTTAAGTCGTAAGCCTTTTTTTATAATCTGTTATCATAATATACTATGATATTATATATTATACACACAATGTTGTCGTATAATATGTAATATGATAGTATATAATACGAAAATGTATATTGTCAAATAAACAGATTCAATTAGTTATAAAGTTGTATGATCTGTTTTCAATTCATTACGATAGAATATATTATGATATTATATTTTATACAATAAGCATTGTATAAGATATAATATGTATGATATATATATATATATATATATATATATATATATATATATATATATATATATATATATATTTTATATTTA
>MU226921.1:571931-586249 GCA_018584345.1 Thuja plicata | reverse complement strand
AACATTAACGTTCTTACAATGTCTCATTAGTAAATCATGTAACATCTTTCAAAATATTGAAAGTCAAATCATGATCGCGTCAAAAGATAGCAATTTTATGAAACCCTAACACATGCAACCCTACTTAGTTTTTCATTAATCATAATCGTCTAATGCCGTAAATTTCTTAACTACTGGTATGCACAACTACTTTAGAGAATACATTTAGTACTATTTATTCAAACCATAATCTCAATTAATTAGTAAGTCATTCTTAATCAGGTGCATACGAGAAGGGGTCTTACAGAATTAGATAGGTTTCGTCTGATTGCAAGGTAGAATTTATGTAATAGGATCGGATGAAAGAAGACATGAGCATAAATTAATGATTTCTTGGCTTTTATCCCCTTTTGATCAATCCCTAAATGATTTTTTTAAATTCTCTGAAGATGAGGGATTCTAATCAATATAATGTTATTAATAGGTAGAATGTCCAAATGGGTATCCAAATATGTAAGTCATTTTTTTTAAAACCCTTAGGAAATGCCCCTGTTCCTGTATCTCAGTTTGAATGCGAGACTTGGCTTGATGGTATATGATACTTTACTTTCTCTTACTTGCTTACTGGAAATATGTTACATACAACTTTAAGATATAGCAAATGTCGTTTGATTGTTAGCACACGACACTTTAGATCTGTACATGACACTTGGAGAGTGACTACATGCAATGTAAAACCTTGTACACGCAACTTAAGTTGTTTAGGCACAACATAAATTCTGACACGTCTGAAAAGAAAGCTTGTACGGGTAACTTCGCTAGGTAAAATGTATTTGTCACTGGTTTTGATGAATTTTTAAAAATTTAATGTTTGTGATCAAATTTCCAGGATGTTCTTGTTTGAAAATTTTAGAAACAACCACAACACACATAGAATTTTTTTCTATACCTTAAACAATAGAAAGTGTATGTTCTTAGATGTTATAACAGGTCAAAACAAGAATATCTTCCAAGCAAGTTACCTAAAGTCAAATTTGACTCTTAATCATGGCTTTAAAAGGCAGGCTTACTATTTTAACAGGGGTTGTAAGTGTAAATCAGTTCAAACAAATTAAAATTTTCTTATACCCTCATTAGAAGAGCCTCCCACATGCATAAAAACATGATTTTGCGCAATCCCAAAGGACTACTAGAGGAGGTGAAGATTCTTAGCACTTATGTGTCACTCAATCATTTTGAGGATGAATGCATTTATATTATAGTGGGTTAGATGTTATCATGGCTAAAGTGATTGTGTCCCACTTCGGTTGTTACCTCTCACCATCCTCGTAGGGCTATTCTCAGAATGCAGGCCCTCTAAAGCTCTATCATGTTCATTTGGAAAGAAATAATGAACTAAGTCAAGCAAGTTGGGGAATTTGATTCACTCAAAGAGTGAAGAGCATATCCCTACTACTTTTCATAATTCTAAACACTTCAAACACAAATTGTTAATTTTGAACCTCTTGACAAGGATTTTTTTAGAAATAAAGTGTTTGGTTCATTACCACCTTTCTTTCTATCACAGAATTCCAACACTTTTGGATCTTTGATCAACTTCAAAAAGTTGAGAGTATATACCTAATGTTTTCCTTGAGTGAACACTAATAGGCTTTTAATTACTAGATTTTGGAAATGCAAATTTCCACAATTTAAGTAAGCACAAGCTTGTTTAGAAAAATACCTTTTCCATGTAGCTAGCAAAGGCTAGGCACATTTTTGAGTAGTTTTCCTTGATTTTGAGCTCACCTAGTGGCGATCGTTCCCTCTCTGACTCCTCCAAAAAGTTAGTCAACAAAACCAACACAATGAGGGAAACCAAAAGAAATTGAAATAACATCAATTCAAAGATATTTCCCAAATTTTGGAAAATTGATTAAAGATCCTATCAGTCTTATTGTTAATTCAATGAAGGAAACTTATTTTTGTAAGCTAGAATAACTTTGACAAAATGTTCATACAATTTCCCTTCCACTTCTAGATTTTCAGAAATAGATAAGTTATGAATTTCTTTTGCATGTTTGTTTAAGATTCTTACCTCTTTTCTCTCCTTGTAGATTTTTTTCTCTAGTTTCAGCACTTTTAGATGTCTGTTCATTTGGAAAATCAGAAAATACAATGTTAATATTCTAATTTTAATAATTTGCAACTTGAAAAATACAGAGAGTTGTAAGCATCATTTAACAACTTATACATGTAACTTTACTAATGTCTATGCGCTGTTTTAAACTACTCCAAGTGTTATTTAACAAACTACTACACGTGACTTTAAGAATTAACAATCGTAAGATAGCATGCAAAGCCGTGAAAAGGCAATAGAAAATGCGAGACATAAAGTATTGCACGTAGTAGAAGAATTAGTGCAGGCATGATTTCATTGCTTATACGTGTTCTTTTGTAGTCAAAGGCATGATTTCACTTTCTATGCGTGGTGAAAGAAGTTGTTGTAAGCATGATGATACTGGTTGTACGTGTGAAGATTTATCTGGTAAGCGTCGCTTTGCCTGCAACCCACAAAATTGACAAGAAAGCATATAAAACATGCAAAAATGAATGAAAAATGTAGATTAGAGGCCTAAAGCCCGACGGTGAGCACCATTTTTTTATATATAAACTATACCTTGATGTAATTAAGGTGTAATCTATCAATTCTATGGAAACAAAAGTAAAATTTAATCTAAAAATTTGACAAAATAACATTTAACAGTCCATGGCTCTCTAACTAAGCATGCTAATGAAGCTCTCAACCTTAGTCTCCATTAGTGAAAGCCCTAGAACATTAATTGATGTATGACGATGCCTAATCTATCTCAAAACTCTCAAATTTCAATGCAATTTCATTTAATTATGCTCTCAAATTGCTATGATCTCAATGAATTTCTCTATAGTGTAGATGCATTTTCTCAAGAATGTTTAGGATTAGTAATGCTCTCAAAAAGCATGTTATATATAGGATTTCCCAAGGGTGGGGGGTAGATTTAAGTTTATCATGATCAAACCATGGTTGAGTTGAAGGCTTTCAAAAGGTTTCAAATGGAGAGACCATTTCAATGGTGGTCTCAAAGGTTGGGACAATCTAGACAAATTGAGTGGTGAGGATTTTCAAGGGTCAAATGAGTGATCAAGATTGCAAAGTTTGGAGTAATCCATTTTCTTTCAATCTTTGATTCTCATTGGATATTCAAATTATTTTCCCCTTTGTTGAAGGAAATTAGGATTTAAACAATTCAATTAATTAATTAAATTAGCCATTTAAGGGAATAGGTTGATTTTGATTTTTTATTTAAACTATACAATTAATTGACTAAATCAATTATATAGCTTTGATTTATCCCTTTTAGGCTTATATTTAATTAATTGATATATTTCTTAATTGATCCTTTGATTGGATGTAATTTAGTCCCTTTTGATTGAATTTATCCATTTGATTTAATAAAATTGCCTTCAGATCGGTTGAAATACACTTGACCAAATTTAGGTGTCTACAACAATTATTTAAACTTTAAATTAATCTTAATAGAACAAACTGAAATTCATAAACATCCAAGATCATCCAAAAATTTGACACACGGATTTATCTCATGGAAACCCAAATAGGGAAAAAACCATGGTGGGGATTAGTACCCGCTAAAATGATGTACCCTTTGAGGAGCTTAACCCTATTAGGAGTTAACAACAGTACGGTTAGGTGCTACCTAATTAAGGGATTTAGCTTAGGTTTGTTAGAACCTTTACCCTGTTAAGAGTATCCTTGTTAGAGGACTTAAAAAAATAAGCTAATCTGTCACCTTGTTAGAGGATTTACAATAAAGATCTATTAGGATCTATTCTATTTTGGGATTTCACCTACAGTAAGTGTTAGGAAAAAACAATGACAACAACAACAACAACAACAACAATGATCTACAAAATAGCACTATGTCTACTTGATGATATCCAATGAAGCACACAATCTCTTCTAAGCATACTTAAATCTTCCCTGTCTTGATCAGAACATGCACCTTACACCGCACTTTCTCCACCCACAATCAACACATTTTGCATTCAACTTCAACCATTATATATTGAACTATTAAGGCCACCACCTTAATCAAACGCTAAAATGAAGTTACAAAGAATTATGCTCAAATCCAATGTGCTACACAACAAAATAAAATATATAAAACATATTTCCAAGACCGTGTCAGCCTACACAACAATTTACATATGGAATTGAGCCAAAGAGTCAAACACATTTTGACCATACATAAACAACCTCTAGAATATTCTCCACAAGATAACATTGAATAATGTGATGCCAAATCATCACCTCTAATTGTGAATAAATTTCACCAGATCATGACACATTCATCGTTAATCACTATCACATCGATAGCGATCACCGATACAAGATCAACCATCGGTAACTCAAGAACACAAATACTTAACCTATTGAATAACATTGTCTATACTCACTGACCACTTATTGGTTGAGGAGTGCCTAGGAGTTAGCACCCTTAATTTTTTTTTTGAAATACCTTCTTATGGTCTTTGTCTTAAGTAGGGTTATTTAGGGTTTTCGAGATGTTTTTTTTGTAGATTTGTGTTCTATTCTGTTCAAGTTGGTCCAACAGACCCTTTTGATATCCTGAATGCCCAAATGGGGCCAAAATGAGAAAATAGCACATAGAGTACTTAAAGGGGAATATTTTAGGTGTAATTAGGTCAAGGATGTGATTCGACACTTTGTGGAACCCTTTCATTGGGTTAGAATGAAGAAATGATGCAAGGAGGTTGGAGATGGGGCCAAGGGCACACCCATAACCAACCAGCTTGTAGATACAATGTGGAATTAACACAACATATAGTGGGAGAAGAGAAATGCAGAAATATTTATTTATTAAATCATCAAAATTAATACATTCTAGGCTGTAAGACCTTCCTAGTTACGGCCATATACAAAGAAATGTATTACAATTCGATCTTATTACAACAAAGATCTCAGATCTTTAATATCTTAACATTAGCATTCTTTATCTAAGAATTTCTACCAAACTAAGAACATACAAAATAATATATACAAGAGACCAACAAGGAAGTCAGTGCTCAAAACCCAAAGGAGAGACCCAGGTTTAGGTCCACATAGATCCCAAGATAGATCCCAAATAAATCCAACCACGAAAATTAAATGAAGAAGTGGGCCACATCTCCAACTCCAAAAATAAACCAACTCGGCAAGGGCATGACCGAGAAACAGAGCACTTAGCTAAAGAAGAGCCGAGAAATAACAATAAACATCACTAAGCAACACGGCAAGCATGTCAAGCAACAGAAGTTGAGAAATAGAGAAAAAACTAAGAAATGCAGTAAACATATTTTTGGTTGAGCAGGATTGCCAAGGACCCAAGATGCTCCTGCGTCAGACACTTGGGGTTGAAAATAAATGATTCCATGAATCATGTATCAGGTCCAACCTGAAATGAATCCAACTTAGATTGATAAATCCAAGATGAGTCCTTAATCAACCTTTTTTCCACTTTACCGGATATTCCATGTATTCTTTTCCTCTTGTACTTATGCCAACTCTCTATTTCAAGATCTTCTCAACTTCCTCTATCTGCTTCTTAGGGTAATCACATGGTACTGTTACTTCTTCATCAGGTTCATGATATTCATACAAATCTGAAATATTGAATATAGGTGATATATCCACGTCATCAGGTAATTCAACTTCGTAAGCATTTCCACTGTTAAATCTTCTTAGTATTTTACAAGGACCAAATTTCTTCATCTTCAGTTTCCCATATGTTCCAATTGGAAATATTCCTTTCTTTAAATGAACCATCACAGCATCATCAACTTCAAATGTCTTATGTCTTCTTGATTTATCTACATCATCTTTGTATTTTTGATTACTTTTCTCTAGCTTTTGTTTTACATCCTCATGCAATGTCTTTATAAATTCTACAAATTCCTCTGCTTCAGCACTACTTTTCTCTTCACTAACAATGTCTCTCAAATCTGATATACCTCTAGGTTGTGTGCCATGAACAATCTCAAAAGGTGTCTTTCTTGTACTTCTGTTTACTAAACTGTTGTATGCAAACTCTGCTTGTGCCAACATCAAATCCCAATTGCTTGGTGTTTCTCCAACTAAACATCTCAACAAGCTACCCAAACTTCTATTTACAACCTCTGTTTGTCCATCAGTCTGTGGATGAAATGTAGAACTAAATTTCAACTCAATATTCAGCTTCTTCCAAATTGTTCTCCAAAAATAGATTACAAACTTACTATCTCTATCAGAGATGATAGTTTGTGGTAATCCATGCAATTTGACAATCTCCTCAAAGAAAATATCTGCTATATGTACTGCATCTGATGTTTTCCTACATGGTATGAAATGTGTCATCTTGGAAAATCTATCCACAACAAAAAAAATATAGAATCATTACCTCTTACTATCCTCGAAAGTCCAAGAACAAAATCCATGCTGATATCACTCCAAGGTTTCTCAGGAATAGTAATAGGTGTATACAAACTAGTATTCTAACTTACTCCCTTTGCAACTTGACAAACTCCACAACTTCTTACAAATTTATGAACATCCTTATACAACTGAGGCCAAAATTACCTCTCCTTCAGCAGACTCAACGTTTTATCAATGCCAAAGTTTCCAGCCAATCCACTACTATTTTTCTCCTTAATCAAATTAGTTCTCATTGAACCTCTTGGTATGCACACTTGAATTCCTTTGAACAACATATCTTCCTAAATGAAATATTATTCATACTTACTTGATTGATTTGTATTAGGTGCTTTGCACACTCTCCACTGCTCTAAAAAATCAGGATCATTTTCATACAAATTCTTCATGTCATCAAAGCCAAGAACTTCAATTCTCATTTCAGTCAACAAAGATCTTCTTCTACTTAATTCATTAGAAACTCTGTTAGAAACTCCACTCTTATGTTTAATCACAAATGTACATTTCTGTAAATATTCAGCCCATTTCATATGTCTCTGATTCAACTTATTTTGACTACCCAAATATTGTAAAGCCTTATGATCAATATACACCACAAATTCATTTGGCATCAAGTAATGTCTCCATTTCTTCATAGCTTGCACAATAACATAGAACTCTTAATCATAGACAGAATATTTTCTCTTTGCATCATTCAACTTTTCACTAAAGAAAGAAACAAGTTTACCTTCTTTAGTCAATATAGCTCCAATTGCACTTCCAATTGCTTCAAATTCAACTTGAAATACATTATTGAAATCAGGTATGACTAGCACAGGTAATTTAGTAACTTTCAAGTTTAAAGCTTCAAAAATTTTATCAGCTCCATGTGTCCAGTTGAAGTCTCTTTTGTCTCCTCTCATTGTCTCAGTCATAGCATTACAAATAGAACTTAATTTTTTTATAAACTTCCTGTAAAAACTTGCTAATCCATGAAATGATCTCACCTTTGTAACATTCTCAGTTGTAGGCAAACTCAGTATAGCTTCAACCTTTTCTAGATCCAACTTCAAACCATCAGCTAAAATTACAAAACCCAAATACACAAGCTTTTCTTTTATGAATGAATACTTCTTCAGATTTATCAGTAACTTTCCTCTTTCAATCTCTGCAATACTTGTTTTATATGCATCAAATTTTCTTCTCTGGTATTACTGAATATTAGAATATCACCGAAATATACAGTCACACACTTAATCAAGAATTTCTTCAAAACTTCATTCATCATCCTCATAAATGTACTGGGTGCATTAGTTAAACCAAAAGGCATAACCAACCACTCATACAAACCTTCCTTTGTCTTGAAAGCATTACTCCATTCATCACCTTCTCTGATTATGATCTGATGATATCCACTTTTCAAATCAATTTTGGTAAAATACTTTTCTCCACTCAAACAATCCATTATGTCATCCATTCTTGGTATACGAAACCTATACTTCATTGTGATCTTTTTTATTGCTTTGGAATCAGTGTACATTCTCCATTCTCCATTCTTTTTAGGTGCCAACATGGGTGGTACTGAACATGGACTCAAACTTCCTCTGATTAAGCCTTTGTTCAACAATTCATCAACTTGTTGATTAAGATCTTCATTTTTGGTAGGTGTTAACCTATGTGATGATTTATTTGGTAAACTAGCTCCAGGAATCAGATCCCTATAGTGACTGATATCTCTAATTGGTGGCAAACCATCAGGTACATTATCTAAAATGATTTCTTTTTATTCAGTCAGCAAATTCTCAACTTCTGCAGGTATGCCATCTTCTGCATTCTTACTTGGTTTGTTAGGAATCAAAGCATAACAAATATCATTGATTTTTAGATCCTTAATAAACTTCCTACCTTCCATTAGACAAACTTTTACAGATGTACACAACTCATCAGCAGATTCTTCAATCAAAGGAAACAAAATTTTCTTCTTCCCATCAACCCAAATAGAATATCTATTCAACCTTCCATCATGTATAGCATGTCTATCATACTTCCAAGGTCTACCCAACAAAATATGACAACAATCCATAGGCATAATATCACATAACACCTTATCATAGTACTTTCCAAATTGCAGATTCACAAAACATTGTTCACTCACCATTAAGGTATGCTCATATTTGATCCATGAGATCTGATAGGGCTTTGGATGCTTCATACTTTCCAACTACAACTTGGTAACCATATCTTTAGATGCCAGATTCTCTGAGCTTCCACTATCAACAATGACTTTCCAAACCTTGTCAGCAACTCTACATCTGGTTTTGAACAAACTTTTCCTGACAGGATCTTTCTTATCTTTCTCACTCCATAGTATACTTCTGATCATGAGGTTGTTTTCAGGTTCATTGGATGTCTCCTCCTGGACCAATGAATTTCTTCTACTGTTATCACCTTTCTTTCTTGCATGCATACACTCAAAGGATTTATGTATTTCTTCACCACAATTGTAGCAAGTTACTTGGAACCCTCTTCTGCTATATCTACCTCTGGAATAATCGCCTTTTCCTTGGTATGAATTTCCACCTATCCATTCAGTCTTTCCTTTGTCTTCAATAGTGTCTGTATTTGACTTGTCTAGTTCAAATCTACTGCTTTCACCATGAGATCTACCTCTTCCTCTAGGGAATCTACCACCTCTGCCTCTTTGTCTTTGTTCATATCTTTTGTTCAACTTTTCTTCAACTTTTAGGGCAAATTGATATACCTCTTAAATACCTTCCATTTTGAACAAACTAATTTCATCTTGTATGGAACTTCTCAAGCCATTCAGTTATATTGTAACTCTTTCCACTTCATCTTCAACATGTCCAAATCCAATGTCTAATCTATAGAATTCCTTAGTATTGTCTTTGATTGATTTGTCCTTCTACTTCAATATGTGCATTTTCCATATTAGGTTAATCTAATAATCACAAGGTAGAAATTTACCTTTCAATTTGTTAACTGTCTTATCCCATACCTTGATCTTGTCTTTACCTTTCTTCTTTCTATCCAATTGCAGGAGTTCCCACCATAAGGATGCATGGCCTTTCAATTTTGTGCTTGCAATCTTCACCTTCTTATCTTTTGCAACATTCTCATATTCAAAATATTTTTCCATCTCAGTGATCTAGTCAATCAATTCATCAGAATCTAACTTTCTACTTTACTCAGGAGGATTAAACTGAGGTGTGGATTTCAAACTTCTCAAAGCTCTCAGGAATCTTTCCTCTTCTTGATCCATCACAGGTGCAGGAGTAGCTTCACCTTTAAGCTCTTCAAATTCATCATCACTAACATCTTCAAGATGTCTTCCTCTGCCTTGGGCTGTCTTAAGAGCTTCCAATCTTACATCCATCTATATAAGCATATCAGCCAGACCTTGATTAGCATTTCCTCTCCCATGAACCATCTTGAAACTCTCTACAATTGTAGGTCAGATCGCAACCTGCAACCCTACAACAAATATCTTTAGAGTTTACAAGAAGGAGCCATGGATCTCAACTTGCTCTGATACCACCTAATGCAAGGAGGTTGGAGATAGGGCCAAGGGCACACCCATAAGCAACCAGCTTGTAGATACAATGCATAATTAACACAACACAGTGGGAGAAGAGAAATGCAGAAATATTTATTTATTAAATTATCAAAATTAATACATGCCAGACTGTAAGGTCTTCCAGGTTACGACCATATACAAAGAAATGTATTACAATTTGATCTTCTTACAACAGAGATATCAGATCTTCAATATCTTAATATTAACATTCTTGGTCTAAGACTTACTACCAAACTAAGAACATACAAAAGAATATATACAAGAGACCAACAAGGAAGTCGACACTCAAAACCCAAACAAGAGACCCAGATTTAGGTCCACACGGATCCCAAGATAGATCCCAAATAAATCCAGTCACAAAAAATTAAATGAAGAAGTCGGCCACAGCTTCAACTCCAAAAATAAACCAACTCGGCAAGGGCATGACCGAGAAACAAAGCACTCAGCTAAAGAAGAGGTGAGCAACATATACAAACATGACCGAGAAACTTGGCAAGCAAATTGAGCAACAAAATCTGAGAAATAGAGAACAAACTAAGAAACATAGTAAACATATTTTTGGTTGAGCAGGATTTCCAAGGACCCAAGATACTCCTGCATCAAGAAATTGAAAAAGTTGTAAAAATTGTAAAATTTGCTTGAGCAACTTTTACAACTTTCAAGTGTTGCTTGACAACATTTGGACCAAAAGTTGCAAAGTGTCCTAATGGTAGTTATGGGTCAGTTTTGGTATTTTTTTTGTTCTAGGGGACATATTCAAGGATGTCCAAATGATTGTATGGAGGTTGGACAATTTTTTAATGCATTTACAAGAAGTAAAGTGACAATTCAGTATGTTTATACAGTTTTACTAGCTTTTGATTGAAATAATTGTATATGGATTGAATCACTTGATCTGATGTGTAAATTAGTTTTTGATACTCATTTCCTTTCTATTTAATTACTTTTCAGAGGTTCTTGTTTAGTCTTGGTTATACAAAGAAAATGAAACCCTTACTGGGCTGTAGACTGCTAGTGCAGGGGTTTGTGCATGTAAACATGGCCCTACAATGAGATTCCTCCTTTGGATCCTTATAGCCCATGAAGAATAGAAATGAGAGCCCCTATATAGTCTTTTCATTTTTTTACAGGTTGTGGAAGTTAAATTTTCTATTTTTGCAATCTTGTCCTAGGCGAGACTATTTGTATTCAATTAGGAGAAAGAAGATAATAGTCAACTATAAGATGCAGGGTTGGATTAAACTAAAGGATATAATGCTTTGAGAGTGGTGTTTGGGTGTTAAGAAGGTCCTATAACTAGTGGTTCTTGTTACTGAATCCATCTCATTAACCTTTTCTTAATTTAAAGAAATTAGCCCAATTAGCCCTATTTTAAGGAGATAGTCACAAGTCAAAGAAAGGTATTGTACATACAATTTGAAGACCCCCAACCCTAAAAATATCTAAGCTTCTCAAAAAGGGTATTTGAAATAGTGAATAACATGGGGGTTTCTTTGAGAATTTTTGGATTTATATGGTTTTAGAAGCTGAATTAGGGCTACAAGGGCTACTAGCCCTCTAAATAGTGATACATTGACCTCAATGGAAAATTGGTTGAAATATGGTCCTAGATATTCAAGAAAGACTGTATTAGGATGAAATTGAAGTGTATTCAATCATGCCAAGTGACTGGAACTATTTTGGGATGATTTTTGGGAATCTACCCTAGTAGGTTCTAGGAAGAGTTGCTTCACCTTTTGGTAGTGAGGCCCTTGGGAATGAGAGGAAAGAACTAAGTGTATTCTCCTAGGTTAGGGTTGTGAAGAAAACTCTTAGTAGGTCTAGAAAGTGACCTAAGAAAGAGTCTAGATGACCTAGGATAGGAGCCTCCCTATTACATTGGTATCAAAGCCTAAAATATTTGGGCTAGGATGTATATGTCTGATTTGGAATTAGTAGGTGAGAGAAGAATGGTGACCAACGTAGAGTTGGGAAGAAAGTTTGATGAATAAAAAGAGGATAATAGAATCCTAAGTCAAAGATTAGATGAAATGGAGAGTAATCTTTGAGAAGTTGGAGCCAAGATAGAAGAAGTTAGTGAAAAGTTGAAATAGATACAAGGTAGAGGGAAATAAATGGTAGTGGAGGATGAAGTGATGGAGCCTGATCCTATTTTAGAAGAAGAGCCATTGCTTAAAGATTTGAAGCTCATGGGTGGAAAATCACTATAAAGTGTACCCTTGTTTAGTTGAAAAATGGAAAAAGAGGTAGTGATAGAGTGATGGACTAGATAAAAGGGTGAGAAAACCATTTGGAGTGTGAGAATGTGACTAAAGCTTTGAAAGTGAAGGTAGCTAAGGCTAGCTTGAGAGGAACTGCCCTCACATGGTGCAAATTTGTGAAGACAAGTGAGAAAAAGAAGGGAAGGAACCCCATGTCCACTGGAAGGGGATGGTTTCTATGATTAGGGAAAACTATATCCCTGAGGATTATGAGATGCAAATCCACAAGAATAGACAAAATCTCTGAAAAAGAGAATCAGATTTAAGTTCCTATACTAAGGAGTTCTACAAACTATGCTTTAGGTCCAAGGTGATAGAGGATGAGAGCACTAAAGTGGAATGTTATATAAATGGGTTAAGATGGATTATACAATAGGAGATAAGTTTTTTGAAACCTATCAAAATATAGAAGTGTTACCAATTAGCTCTTAAAGTTGAAGAAAATAGAAAGAAGAAGAAGCATGAAGCCACTAGTAGAGGCAGAGGAAGAGGAAGAGACTCAAGAGGTCATAGAGTAAATTATGGTGGTAAAGGGAATGAATATAGACCACAATGAGAGACCAAATTGATAGAGAAAAGTAATGAATCTAGTGGCAGAGGTAATTATGGAAGAGGAAGGGGTCCTAGCAGCAATGGTAGAGGAAGACTCAGAGGAGGTTCTAGCAAAGGTTCCTCTTTTGCAAACATGAAATTCTACAACTGCTGCCAGTTTGGGAATCCTTCTTAGAGATGCCCTGATAAAGAAACCTCTTCTCAATCAGAATGAAGAGTCAATTATGTGCAAGAAGATACGAGTAGTGTCAAGTCTCCTAAGATCAATCTTGATTCAAAGAGTGGGGACAATTTGATGATAAGAAGAGTTATGTTTAAAGAACCAGTTAGAGAAGATCCTAAATAGAGGAGATCACTCTTTAAGGTGAAGTGTAAGATTCTTTGCAAAGTGTGTAAGGTGATTATTGACTCAGGGTCAATAGGAAACATAATCTAAGAGGAAGAAGTTAGCAAACATGGATTGTCTAGGATACATCATGACCATCCTTATAGAGTGACATGGTTGAATAAGGGAGAACATGTCTTAGTAAATGAACAAGAATGGATTGAAATTTTAATTAGAGGATATAATGATAAGATTCTGTATGATGTGGTGCCTATTGATGCTTTCCATATTTTTCTGGGAAAACCATGGTAGTTTGAAAGGAAATCCATGCAAAATGGGGAGAATAACTCCTATTCATTTCATAAGGATAGATTAACATATAAGATACAGTATTTGGTAGAGGAAGATGGGGTGAAGACCAGTCCTAATGTGTTGGTAGTTGGTGGAAACAAATTCCTATAAGACCTCAAGAGAGAGGAAGAAGAATGTTTTGTTGTTATTATGAAGCCTAAGGAAGAAAATATAAATGAACCAACACCTTTACCCAAAGAGATACAACAAATTTTTGAGCATTTCAAAGATTAGGTACTTACTCTAGAGAAATCAATATAATCACAATTATATATAGGTTTCCAATCCCTAGGATTGAGGACCTAATGGGCCATCTTGGAGGAGATAAGTATTTTACCAAGTTGGATCTCAAGAGTGGTTATCATCAAATCCAAATAGACAACCAAACCTATAGAAGGTCTATATGAATGGATTGTCATGCCATTTGGGCTTAGTAATGCCCCTAGAACATTCATGAGATTGATGAGTAAAGTGCTAAAGGAATACATAGCAAGGTTTGTGATAGTATATATTGATGACATCCTCATATTCAGTTGTTGTCTGACTTTCAGTCACCCTTTTTTTTTGGCATTCTTGGAGCCATATGGTCCTGTCAAGTTAGTCTGGTCAGTCTGAGTCTATGTCTAAGTCTTTCTTAGGTAGGATATCTTTGTCGGGTTTCCCTATCATTGCCTTTCCTTCTCTTAGCCGGGCGGGTTGTTCTGAGGTCTTTTCATATTTGGGTAGGTTGTAGATCCTAACCCGGCAAAGATTTGTGCTCCAATTGATGTT
>MU226921.1:542553-561813 GCA_018584345.1 Thuja plicata | reverse complement strand
TAAACCTGGTGATCAGTATAAAAACAAATTCATTGAATATCATACACAATCAGGGAGCTGTACCTATCAATTCAGAGGGCAGTGATAGAAGACATACACTGACCCATTTGTTGGTAGACATCCTTTTTTTTTCTCACCTTGGGGTATAGAGAGTCAAAGATTGAAAATCTTAAGAGAGGAAAAACTGTTAACCAACATCAGTAAAACCAAAGAAGAACACCTTGAAAATTTGGAGATAGTTTTAAGGAGATTGCATGAGGAGAAATTATCCATAAATTTGGAGAAGTGTGAGTTCTTGAAGAAAGAATTGGTATACCTTGGGTTTGCGGTCTCACAAGGGAAATTGAAGATGGGTCCTAGAAAAGTGGAGGCTATACTCAACTGGCCTACAACTACATCTGGTACTAAGGTAAGAATTTTTCATGGGCTTTTCCAATTTTATAGAAATTTTATAAGGGATTTAGTACAATTTTTGCCTTAGCCTTAGGTACTATTAAAGGTGGGTTGAAAAAAAAATTTAGGTGGACTAAAGAAGTTAATAAGGGATTTGAAATGTTAAAGAAAAAAATAGCCACCCAACCTATCCTTGTACTACCAAGTTTTGATAGACTGTTTACCCTAGAGTTTGATGCAAGCAATACAAGAGTGAGTTTTTTTAAGTCAAGAGGGCATACTAGTAGCTTTGTGCAGTGAAAAATTAAATGATGCCAAGAAGAGGTATTCCTCATATGACCTAGAAATATATGCATTAGTGCAAGCCCTTAGAAAATGGTGACACTATCTCGTACCCAAGAAATTTTTAGTGTTCACTGATAACCAAGACTTAAGTTATATCAACTCCCAAGACAAGATAAGCAATATTCATATCAAGTGGGCAGAATTTTTACAAGCATATAAATTTACTATTAATCACAAGAAGGGTCAAATGAATAAGGTTTCTAATGATTTGAGCAGGAGGCTTCTTATAGTCCAAGAAGGGCAGTTGCACAGTATAAGAGTGGAAATTTTTAAGGATCTTTACCGAGAAGATGAAGAATTTTGATAGGCCTACAAGGTATGTATGGAGTTCAATAATCATTTTCATAGTTAGTTTGAAAACTATACTTTGACGAATGGGTTATTGTTTAGAGGAGGATAATTATGTGTACCTAAGGTATCTATGAGGTAATATCATACAAGATAAGCATAATGGTGGTCTTATTAGAAATTTTTGTGTTAATAAGACCCTTGAGTTAGTTCACACATTCTACTACTTTCTTGTTATGCATAAATATGTGAGTAAGTATGTAGAAAAATTTATTGTGGGCCAAAACGATAAAGGTACTACTTCTAATGTTGGTATCTATCAGCCCTTGCCAATTCCCAATAGGCCGTCGGAATGTATCAACATGGACTTCATTGTTGGCTTACCATGAACACATTCTAGATTTGATAGTATCTTTGTAGTTGTTGACAGGTTCAGTAAAATGAGCCACTTTATTCCATGTAAAACTACACAATATGCTAGCTACATTGCTCAATTATTTTTTAGAGATATTTTTACATTCCATGGATTTCCCCTTAGTATAGTTTCAGATAGGGATGCCAAATTCATGGGAGATTTTTGGAAGACATTGTGGAAAATACTAGGAACTAATCTTTCATTTGGATCAGCTTATAATCCCCGGGATAATGGCCAAACATAGATCATTAAAATGGTCTTAGGTAACCTTTTAAGGTGCTTAACAAATATATGGACAAGTATGGGATCAAGTGTTACTACAGGAAGAGTTTTCCTATAATGCCAGTGTGAATAAAATAATTGGTAAAAGTCCTTTTGTAGTGGTCTATGGTGTTCATCCCATAATTCTTTGTGAACTAAAATACTTAGGAAGCATGGAGTTAAGTATTCTACATGAAAATTATTTCACACAATCCATGAAGGAGGTACATTATCAAGTAAAGAAGACACTCACAGAAGCCACTCAAAGATTGAAAGCCAAAGTGGATGAAAGTAATAAGGACTTGTACTTTGAAGTGGGAAAATTAGTGATGGTGCATCTAAACAAAGAAATATTCAAGAAATGTATACCAAGTAAGTTACAGATGAGAAGGGTAGGGACTTGTAAAGTCCTAGCAAAATATGGAGATAATTCTTACAAAGTAGATCTACCCACAGATTTTGCAATTTCACCCATCTTCAATGTGCAAGACTTAGTCAAATACAAAGGTCCAATTCCAGAGGAGACAGAGAATACTTCTGATGTGGATAAGGTTAATGTTGATATGCCCCTACCATCCAAGAGCAAGCCACAAGCAAAGATGATACTAGATTCCAAAGTTTAAAAAAAAAAGACTAGACATGAACAATATATGGAACATATCATCAAATGGAAACACCTACCTGAAGCCAAGTCTACTTGAGTTGCAAAATCTTACTTTAATAAGTTGGGATTTGATCCTTCATTACTATCTCCAGATGTAACTTGACTTATTTGTTCAGAGGCAGCATTGTGAAGGAGCACCTAGGGGATAGAGCCGTAAAATTTTGTTATCAAATACCTTCTTATGGTCTTGGTCTTAGAAAGGGTTTTTTAGGGTTTGTGTGATGTTTTTTTTTGTAGATTTGTGTTTTTCTTGTGTTTAAGTTGGTCCAACATACCCTTTTAATGTCCTAAATGCCAAAATGGGGCCAAAATGAGAAAATGGAACCTAGAGTGCTTATATGTGCATATTTTAGGTATAATTAGGTCAAGGATGTGATTTTACACTTTGTGGAACCCATTCATTGGGTTATAATGAATAAATTGAAAAAGTTGTAAAAATTGTAAAAGTTGCTTGAGTAACTTTTATAACTTTCAAATGTTGCTTGACAATATTTGGACCGAAAGTTGGAAAGTTCCCTAATAGAAATTATGGGTTGGTATTGGAATTTTTTTGGCAGGGGCCATATTTAAGGATGTCCAAATGATTGTACAGAGGTTGGACATTTTTTTATTGTATTTCCAAGAAGAAGAAAAGTAACAGCTCATTGTGTTTATACAATTTTACTGGCATTTGATTGAAGGCATTGTATATAGATTGAATCACTCAATCTGATGTGAAAATAAGTTTCTCATACTTATTTCATTTCTCTATAATTACTTTTCAAAGGTTCTTTTTTATTTTTTTTGTACAAAGAAAATCAAACCCTTCTTGGACTATACACTGCTAGTGCAGAGGTTTGTGCATGTAAATATGGTTCTACGGTGAGTTTCCTCTATTGGATCCTTATGGACCATGGAGGATGGAAAGTAGAGCCCTTGTATAGTATTTTATTTTTTTATATGTTGTTGAAGTTGAATTTTCTATTTTTGTGACCTTGTCCTAGGGGAGACTGCCTGTACTCAGTTAGGAGCAAGAAGACAATAGTTAGCTATAAGATATAAGGTTTGATTGAACTAAAGGATCTAATGGGTTGAGATTGGTGTTTTGGTTTTAATAATGTCCTATAAATAGTGGTCCTTGTTGATTAATTCATCTCATTAAACTTTGTTTTAATTTAAAGAAATTAGCCCAACTAGCCCTATTTTTATGGACATAATCATAGTCCAAAGAAAGGTATTCTATGAACATTTTGAAGACCCTAACCCTAAAAATATCTAATTTTTTCAAAAAGGGTATTAGGAAAAGTGAATAGTGTGGGGGTATCTTTGAGAATTTTTGGAGTTATATGGTTTCAGGATTCTAATTAGGGCTACTAGCCCTCTAAATAGTGATCCACTGAACTCGATGGGAAATTAGTTTAACTATGGTCTTAGATCTTCAAGAAAGAGTTTATTAGGATGAAATTAAACTGTATTACACAATGCAAAGTGATTGAAAGATTTTGGGATGATTTGTGGGAATCTACCCTAGTAGGTTGTATGAAGAGTTGCTTCACCTTTTGGTAGAGAGGCTCTTGAGAATTAGGGGAAAGAAATAAGTGTATTGTCCTAGGTTAGGTTTGGGAAGAAAACCCTTAATAAGTCTAGAAAGTTACCTAAGGAAGATTCTGGCTACCTCAGGATAGGAGCCTCCCTATCACTTATTCTTCCCACCCATTACTCAAAGTAGTTGTGATTACAACTATAGCATCTGAACATTGTTACCCACCATATCCTATGACCACAACATAATACACATCAAAGATTTGAAAATAAATTCAATTTATATATCACCTATCATCAATTTTTCTAGTATTTTTATTGTTATACACTATTCGATTACAACTCTCACATAAACTTAATACAGGAGTACTGATCATGTATTTGACATCAAGAGACATACCTAAGTCTCCCCTTAAGATAGAAACCATTGAAATTCATTGAAACTCATCATTCATCACAAATATTCTTGACTACATACTAATAACAAAAATTCATTTGTTGACGTCAATGACAATATTATAACTAATGATCCTATAATCAAATCACTATGTCATCACCAAAACACACTTACCATACCTGCATCAGACATACCAACAATATCCCCCTTTGGAATTTGATGGAAAAACTCTCTTCCAACACTCTCTTCATAAGTATATTAAATCAACATCTTCAACATGAAACATTAAGGAGAAAAATGTATTTACTTATGTATTTCACCTATTCTATAAATACTCCCCCTTACACTAAACTTCACTGTTTGTCAAAGACACATACATCTTCACATCTTCAAACATCATTTCCATACATCTTCTCCCCCTTTGAAAACAATTCTAAAGGTGCCAAATAGTCCTGCGATCTTCTCTACAATACCTAACTAACTGAAGCACATACATTCATAGACTACTCCCCATAAGGAGTAGCCTCACAATGTCAATCCAAACATAAAAATATTTAATGAATACATCGATACTGATTCAACAACGTCTTCTTTTAATTAAGAGTAGATAGGGAAATGATCCCTAACCTACCTCTTAGATAATAAAAATTATCCTTAGGAAATGGTTTAGTAAAAATATTAGTAACCCTCTCCTTAGTTGGCACATACTCCAACCTTACTTCATTTTTCTGTACCTTTTGTCTAATAAAATGATATTTGATAGCTATATGATTAGTCTTAGAGTGCATCACTAGGTTCTTTGAAATGTTAAAAGAAATTGTATTGTAAAAATAGATAACCACTAGTTTAGTTACCTTCTCTTATGTTCCTTCCACAATATTGTTAATCCATACTATGCGAGTATAATTAATTACAACAACAACATGCTCAGCTTCAATTTTTTATTGAGAAGTAAAATTTTCTTCTTGCTTGTACAAGATACAATCATATCTCCAAAAAAGAGTGCACCTCCACTTGTTCTCTTACAATAATCAATATTACCTACCCAATCAGGATCAATAAACACATTCAAAGAAAAATCACCTTTATGTCTATAACAGAGACCATAATCTTTAGTCCCCTTAATATATTTGAAGCTTCTCTTCACTGCAACCATATGAGATTCCTTAGGATTAGAAGAAAATATAGATACTATTCCAACTCCTTGTACTATATCAGGTCTACTCTATACAACATATTGTAGCTTACCGATCATGGACCTATAAATTGTCTCATCCACTTCTTTAAAATCCTCCTCCTTTGAAAGTTTGCAATGAGTTACCATAGTGGTATCAATTGGTTTTGAGTCCTCTAGTACAAATGTCTTTAGTATTTCTCTTACATATTTGGAATGACTTATGTAGATACCATCTTTCAATTGTTGAACTTGCAATCTAATGAAGAATTTGATGTCACCAATTGTAGACATCTCAAATTCTTTCCTCATCTCATCTCCAAATGATCTTATCATCTCTTCATTTCCTACAAAAATGATATCATCTACAAATATCTCTTCTATTAGCAATCTATCATCATTCTCTGTCTTCAAATACACATTGATGTTGTCACTTGGTCTGACAAAACAACTTTGAATAATTTATGAGTGCAACCTCTCATACCATGCTCTAGGTGCTTGATTCAATCCATAGAAAGATTTATGTAATCTACACACAAAGTTCTTACTTTCAAAATTAGCAAATCCTTTGGGTTGTTCAATGTATATGTCTTCTTCCAGAATACCATTAAGAAATGTTGACTTAACATCCATTTCATCTACCTTGAGTCCTTTATAAGTAGCATAAGCAAGCACTATTTGCACATGTTCAAGTCTTGCCACAGGTGCATATGTTTCACCATATTCTAGGCCTTCTTCTTGTGCATATTCTTTTCACACCAATCTTTCCTTGTTCCTTTCCACTTCACCAATCTCATCCATCTTTCTTATGAAAACCCACTTCATACCAATCACTTTCTTGTCCACTGGTCTGGGCACTAATGTCAAGGTTTTGTTCCTCTCTATCTATTCCAATTATTCTTCCATAGGTTTCACCCAATCTTCATATTTCAATGCTTATTTCACTATTGTTGGATTGAATTTAGATAAAAAACATCTACATTCTCTTGCCTTTCTTCTAGATAAAACACCTTCATTTCTGTCACCAATAATTTGATCAGGTGAGTGATTAAACTTTACATACTTAGGCAATAACGGTTTAGTTCTAGGATTTTCTTCAACTATTTGTATCTATTCATGTTCATTGATCTTTCATTCCATCGGTTCTTCTATAGTGTCAAGATCCACCGATTGTGCATAAAAAACCCATGATAGTCTTCAGGTTCCTTCTTACTGGATTCATCATTTTTCTGATAAAATTCATCTATTAGGAAAATAACACTTTCCACTATATTGTCTATTAGTTTTTTCAAGAAAATGTAGGATTTCTCTTAGAATAATATCCTAAGAATATCCCATCATTACTTCTTGGATCAAACTTTCCATAATTTTCATCTCTTTTAATGTAACATCTACTCGCAAAGATTTTGAAATAAGTAACACATGGTGTTCTACCATACCACAACTCATAGGTAGTTTTTTTTGTACCTTACTTTAGATGAATTCTATTCAAAGTGTAAACTTCACTTCTCATCGCTTCTCTCCAATATGTTTGAGAAACACTTTTCTTGATCATTAATGTCCTAGCACAATCAATGACAGAACTATTTCTTCTTTCAGAAATACCATTTTGTTGAGGTGATCGAGGTGCATAGACATGTCTTTGAATTCCATATTATTCACAATAAGTAGTAAACTTGTGTGAAGTAAACTCACCTCCTCTGTTAGATCTAAGACATATTAGAGTCTTACTAGTCTCCTTCTCCAATTTATCTTTATAGATCTTAAACATGTGAAAAGCTTCAAATTTGTCCTTTAAAAAATAACCCACATCATTCTAGAAAATCCATCACCAAATAATATAAAGTATCTATCACCATAGTAACTCATATTTCTCATTCTACCACATAGATTGGTATGAACCAAGTTTAATATATATTTTAGAAGAATATTTTTTGTTGATAAAACTATAATTAGTTAAATTTCCAACCTGACATTCTCTGCACATTAAATTTTTTGGTTTCACTAATTTTTCCAAACCTCTCGCTAACTTCATCTTACTAACTTTGATCAAGTTATGAAAATATACATGACATAAGCTCTTATTCCACAACCAACACTCTCTAACCTTAGAAATCAAACAACTATTAGTATTATAATTAAGATGGAACAAGTTACCTCTAGTTTGTTCACCAGTAGCAATCAGTTCAATGGATTTCCCAATAATTTTGCATATACCTCCATTGAACTCCAATCTGAAACTTTTTTTATTTAACTGAGTAACACTTAACAAATTCTATCTTAAATTATCAACCCAATAAACATCATCACAAATATTTGTATCATTCAAAGAAATGGACCCTTTACCTTTCACTAAACATGGAGCATCATTTCCAAACCTTACTGAGTCTCCATCACATTCCTCCAAGTTGATAAAATTTATTTTTTCACCGGTCATGTGATGAGTGCACCAACTGTCAATAATCCAATTACCACTGTGATTCATATTAGAAACCAAAGCTTTCTTACCTTATCCTAAGGGATCTTCCTTAGCTACAATAAACAAAATTTCTTCTTCATCTCTTCCATCAGATTCCTTATTGGTCACACCTTCCTCAGCTAGGTAGCAAGATTTATTTTTCTTATCCTTGAATCTTCCTGGCTCTTCCTTCCTCTCATTCTCAGAGCATCTAGAGGAAATATGTCTAATTTTGTTAAATGTAAAGCAATTCAAAGGAAAATTACCCTTGTATTTACCTTTCCCTCTAGGAAACCTTCTTGCATTCAAGGCTTCCGGCTCCTCCCAATCTCTTTCTTCAAATAAGATAGCTTCATATAGTCATTTGAGTGACATACTGAAGAACTGTTAGAAATCTCCTTTCCTTTCCTATATGGTGCAAGTGTCAATGATGACTTGAAAGAAGCTTCAACTTTAGGCATTCTATTATCACAATTACTTAACTCAAATGAAGTTTATTTCCCTATTAATGCATCTAGAGTAACAATAAAAGTTCCTAAAGATCTGAGCTCTTGATTACATGAAACTCAAATAACATATTGAGTTAATAAAGTTCGTAACATTTTTCTTACCAAATCCTCCTTAGGAATATTAACACTAGCACCTCGGATAACAACAACAAATTCTTTGATTCTCTCACTATATAGCTCAATGTTCTCATTGTCTTGCATTCTCATCTCATCATACTTTCCTCTTAAGTTATCAACCTTTTCCTTCTGCGCATGTGGATCTCTACCATAGAAAATTTTCAAGTTCTTCAACATTTCCTAAGTAGTATCTAAGTATTTAATATCAACATACTCTGCATCTAAAAGATTACTTGCAATCATGTGGAGATTAGCTTCCATAGTAGTAGTATGTTCATGCTTAACCTTCAACTAATCTATAGTTAGGGTTCCTGGGGGACAATATACCTAATCTCCACATGATCCCAATATTGAGCACCCAAGCCCTTAAGATAGAGCTTCATCCCAACTCACCAAATTGAGTAGTTCTCTCTTGTGAATTTAGGACCCTCCTTTCGCATCATCTTGGATTTTTACCTTAATTTGTTAATCTTCACCAAAATAGAGGACCAGTGCTTTGATACCAATTGTTAGAACTAAGATTATATTACTGAGAGGGGGGGGGGGTTGAATCGGTAATCTAGAAAATAAACCAACTTTACAATCACTTAAACTTTAATCACCATTCAAAATATTAACCTTAATAGAAGCAACTAAAATTCATAAACATCCAAGATCATCCAAAAATTTGACAAAAAATTTATCTCGTGGATATCCAAATAGGGAAAAAACAACAGTGGGGATTAGTACCCACTAAAATTATGTACTCTTCTCAAGTACGCCATGTGAGGCGCTTAACCCTGTTAAGAGTTTACAACAAAATTTTTAGGTGCTACCTGGTTAAGGGATTTACCTTAGCCCCATTAGGACCTTTACCCTGTTAAGAGAAGCCTTGTTAGAGGACTTAAAACATAAGCTAATGTATCAGCTTGTTAGAGTATTTACAATAAAGATATGTTAGGATCTACCCTATTAAGGGATTTCACCTATTTTAATTGTTAGGGAACAACAAAAACAACAATGATCTGAAAAAAAGTACCACCTCTTCTTGATCAGATCCAATGAAGCACATAATCTCTTCTAAGCATAATGAACTCTTTCCTAGATTGATCATAATATGCACCTTAAACCACACTTTCTCATCACATGATCAACACATTTTGCATTCAACTTCATCCATTATATACTAAATTATTAATTCCACCACCTTAATCAAACCCTAAAATGAAGTTACAAATAATTCTTCTCAAATATAATTTTCCAAACAACAACATTAAATGTTCAATACATATTTCCAAGACTGCGTTCACCTACACAATGATATACATATGAAATTGAGCCAAAGAGTCAAACACATTTTGATCATACTTAAAATTCCTTTAGAATATTCTCCACAAGATAACATCAAACAATGTGATGCCAGATCATTACCTCCAATCATGAATACACGTCACTAGATTGTGACTCATTTATCACTAATCACCACCACATTGATATTGATTACCAATAAAAGATCAACCATCGATAGCTCAAGAACACAAACACTTAACCTATTGAATAACATTGTCTTAACTCTCCAATCATTTATCCTCTCCATCGGTTACTTAAAGTAGTTTGGATTCCAACTATATCATATAAACACTGTCAACTACCATATCCTGTTACCGTGCAATAAGATATATCATAGATTTGACAAGATGTTAAAATAATCTATCACCTGTCACTAATTGTTCTAGGAGTTGTACTGTTACATGCCTTTTGATTATAACTTGCACATAAACTTACTTCAATAGTAGTGGTCATGAATTTGAAATCTATAGACATACCTAAGTCTCCCCTCAAGATAGAAACCATTGGAAGTCACTAAAAATCCTCATTCATCACAAATATGCTTGACAACATACTAAGATAAAAATTCAATAGTTAACATTGAGGACAACATAATATTTGATCATCTTGTAATCAAATCGCTATGTCACCACCAAAACACACTTATCGTCAATGTATCAGATATGACAACAGTGAGGTCTACTTTAGGCAAGATGAGAGGACACCACAAAAGAGTGTTTCAATTATCTTTAGTATTGGATTGGATTGCGGGTTGTTGTTTTGAGAGAAATTCAATTTCTCCTAGTGAATGTAGTACAAGAAAAGTTCTTTGTGGAAGTACGAGACAAGGTGTTTATTATGAAACTTGCTACATCAGAAGGGTTCAAAGAGTCTGAAGGAAGGATGGTAATTTGATTACCATAATGACATTGACCTTTTGGATAGGCTAGAAGGCATCGAGATTAAATTATGTTGGTACAATAGAATAAAAGGGAAATGCCCATACAAGTATGATTTGATAGATAATTATTTTTTTGAACATGAATCTGTCATAGAAACAACCAACTTATTTTACAATGATAGTAAGCATACATACAAATTAGAAGAAAGAGAAAACAGTTGTCTTTAGATTTTGTTAAAAATTTGAACAAGGTGTATTTTCAAAATATTCTACTTCCATCTTCCTTATGTATTCCCATATGGTACACTATTTATAAATATTTTTCTTGTCAAATCTAATATTGGTTTCATTCATTTTGGCATTAGTTGCAATGTATAGTCTACATGATGAAATTTTTGGGTAACTCAACCAATTCATTGCTACCTACTTCTTAGTGTAAGTTTCTTTCACCAACCCTGCATATTTTGTAGTGAAATGAAGTTGGAGAAAAGATAAAATATGTTCTAAATGAATTTTTAATACAAATTTGGGTCTCACATGGAGATCCAAAAGTGCAGGTACATGGGTATGTCATTAATGATGTCAATGGGGTCAAAACCAAATCTAAAGCTACTAGAAGGTCATCTATCGAACAACTTAGCACCACATGAGATGGATAGATTTTCCTCAACACTATTGATGCCACTAAAATAATTTTAATGGCGCACTCTATAAAATTTATATTTTCATGCAATTAAAATAAGGGAAAAAGCCTCTATGAACTTGAATGAGACTTTATATTTACATGTATATAAAATCAAGGCAATGCCCTCTCTAGATTAAAAATTAGGGCAATGCTCATTACAAGTTGATTGTTGGTTTCAAATGATTCTTGATATTAAAATTTCTATGATAGTTAATAATTTTTTAGATATTCATTATTTCATCGATGAGACCCTTTTTCCATAAAAATTAGACCTTAACTTTTTTTTATTTCATCTTTACAATTTTTGATTGCAATGTGTATCAATGTTTTTCCAATAGCTCTCTTTCAAGGATGGAGTTAAATTATTTGTATAAATAGTAGTGGTTGAATTATGTGGTGTGGATATATAAGTAGAGTTTCATGTCGGTATGAGAGGAATTGACATAATTATCTGATATATATCTCCTACTTCCAATTTACTACAATTAGTAACAATAATTAGTTAAATTGAATTTAACTCTTACATGAAAAGACCAATTAGAAAAGAATAATATGGATAAGGAAGTCTCAAATGAATCCTATTTATCAAATTTCTACGACAATAAATAATTCTTTCATAAGAATAGTGATGGCAACCTTCCGTTGCTTGAAAAAAAACCATAAAGAACTAATCCTTGACAAACAAATCTTCCACAACACAAAGCAGAAAATATAACTAAGTCTTTCTATTAGCTTTGTAAAATAGGGTACATATATTTAGAGTATCTATATTTCTCTATCTACATTAAACTTCTAACTATTTTCCCTCTTTCTGAAATATGGTCTTGGTTTCTTCTTTACATAAAATGAGGAGAAGCAAACAATCTCAGACCATGTACATCATATATTTTCATAAAGTTATAACTAACATTATAGTAATTACTTTATTAAGGCCACATTAAGTCTATAGGGAACAATTTTAAGATAATAAACAATAAAAAATGTCATTTTAAATAAAAATTACAAATGAAATGAGAGAACATATGATCCCAAGGCATCATTCATCACACAACTCCTCACCAGCCTACTTTTCATCTTTAGGTTCATACTCCTTTTTCTGGGTCTTCATCTTGAGAGGATGTAGATATTATTTTATCCATTCTAAAATTTAAATGTGCATGGGTGATGTAAAAACAAGTGTTAGAAATGAGATAAGTAACTAAGAGGGGAGGGGTGAATCAGTTACTCCAAAACAAATCCTTTGTCCCTTAGATGTCTTAAATACTTTAACACTATTACTCGGTTAATTAAGATATTCTTCTATAACTCGGGTGTCAAAGAAATCTTTATAATATTCAATGCAATTATAATTTAGAGATTTAATTGCAAAAACATAAAGCATGAAACAAATAACATATACATAGGTGACACCAAGATTTAACGTGGAAACCCAATATGGGAAAAACTACCAATATAACTAGTTATTGTTTTTCACACTTCTGAAGTGAGCCATGTTAGGAGCTAACCCTACTAAAGGTTACAATAACACACTATTTGGTGTGACCTTGGTAAAGGATTTAATCACCCTGTGAGGAGTGGCCTTGTTAGAGGTCTTCAAAACTTCAACATAGAAATGCTACCTTGTGAGAGGATTTACAAAAAGACTGTTAAGTCTACTCTGTTAAGAGATTTTAGAACACTGCTACAATTGCTAGAAAGTAACAATGAATTGACCTGTATGTGTAAGCAACTGTCTTTGTTGATTTAGATCTTTGTTATGATTATAACTGGATCCTTGTTGATCAGATGTACTATTCTAGCTCCAAGTGATCAGTACTCAATCAAAATCCTGTCTGATTTTTCCTTCACTCTTCATATCATAGAACTCCAAACTTATACTTTTTCTTCTTGCTACCACCTTACACACATTCAATCCAAACTTGACCTTCCATTTATATAGTAAGACCTGTCATGTTGGCTTGAATATACTTCTAATAATAAATCAAAATTTTTTCGGCCTCATAAAACCAATTAATTATAGAATATAAATCACTGTTAGTCGACTGCCACTGAATGCCCCACCAAGAATTAAATGCCTAAGTGACTCAGTCAACATTGAACTTCCTTCAATTCCTGACTGAACTCGGTCAACACTAAATAACTCATTCTATTCACCAACTATGATTGGTCTGAATGTATAAATTTTTGTAGCATCACTATATAAGTGTAAATACATGTGTAACATCAATGACAATACACAATTGAATAATTGCCTTCAATAATATCCCTCTTTGGCATTGATGGCAACACAACATGTCATAATACAAAGAATTGTATCTAGCAACAAAATTTTCTATTAATGTATTTAGCTTCATTTTGATTCTCATCCAAAAACTTCCACTCACATCAAAATCTCCCTCTTACTGTATTATAGAAAAAAAATCTTCCTCTTTTATCTTGTTCTTATGTATTATAGAAAACTCTCCCTCTTTAACAACATATTCCAAAGACACCATCTCCACAAATATCAATATTCAATACTATTTCACTTTGTAATTGTAATGTACCTGAATGTACAAATTCATCTGCAATGTGCTTTAATGTACCTACATCAACTGATAGATCTTCACTATCGCTCAACTTGATGCATCACTAAACTATATTTTAGTGAGCTTCACTTAGGGGAAGCACCCCTAGCTTTCCTCTAAGATACAAGAATGCATCCTTAGGTAAAGGTTTTGTGAATATTTCTGCAACTTGTTCTTTGGTATTACATATTCTAACCTTACTTCTTTATTCTATACCAATTCCCTCAAAAAATGATACTTTATTGCTATATGGTTGGTTTTGGTGTACATCAAAGGATTCTTTTAAATGTTAATGACACTAGTTTTTTCACAATAGATAATAACTGACTCTTTTACTTCTTCCTTCATTCCTGATAACAACTGTTTGATCCATATGATGTTTCAACAGTTCATTGCCGCAACAACATATTCTTCCTCTGTTGTAGATTGAGAGATACAATTTTGTTTCTTTCTACTCCATGATACTGACCTCTTTCCAAGCAAGAAACCTCCACCACTGGTGCTTTTCCTATCATCTACACTTCCATCCCAATCAGCATGAGTGAATGCCTTTAAATCAAATTTTCCACCTTTCTTATACCATACACCATAGTCTTCAGTACCCTTCAGATATCTCAAAATTATTTTGATTTCCATTAGGTGATTATCTATGGGATTAGCTGAAAATGTTGCAACAATACCAACTTCCAATGCAATATCAGGTTGGGTGTGAACGACATATTGTAAGTTTCCAATCATGGATCTGTATTTGGCCTTATCTACCTCCTTTGAATCATCATCTTTAGACAATTTATGTCCAGTACACATGGGTGTTCCAATAGGTTTGGAATCTTCCATACCAAATTTATTAAGTGTCTCCTTGATATATTTTGATTGACTAATGTAGATACCATCCTTCATTTGATGTACTTGTAATCCAGCAAATAATTTGATCTCACCAACATAGACATCTCAAATTATTTACTCTTAACTACAAAGAATGCTTTGCATAGCTCATCATAACCAGTGAATAATATGTCATCAAAAAATATCTCTACTAATAGTATTTTGTTTTGTGGTCCTTCTTTGATGTATAGGATATTGTTATCATTGGTTCTTTGAAATCCAATACTTACTAGATATCTATTCAATCTTTCATACCAGGCTTTGGGTGCTTGCTTTAATCCATACAATGCTTTGAGTAGCTTGCAAACAATATTCCTTCTGCTAGGATTAATAAATCCTTTAGGTTGTTCAATTTAGACTTCTTCTAGGATTCTATTTCTAGCTTCCTTCATGATGTAGCATCTACTTCCAAATACTTTTAAATAAAGAACATTAGGTTTATAGACATACCATAATTCAAAACGTGTCCTGTTACTACCTTTCTTTAGTTGAACTCGGTTCAGGGTGAATAGTGTAGTGCTGATGGCCTCCTTCCAATATTTGGCAGCAACATTCTTTTAAATCATTAGAGTTCTGGCATAATCCATGATGGATCTATTTCTTCTCTCTACTATTCTAGTTTGTTGTGGTGTACCAGGGGAAGATACCTATCTTTTGATTCCTCTCCCATTAGAAAATTCATTGAACTCTTTGTCAGATCTTAGGCATTTTAGTTTCTTTCCTGTTTCATTTTCTACTCTTGCAAGATACCACTTGAATTTTTGAAAAGCTTTTGATTTTTCTCTGAGAAACATGATAGTCATCATTCTAGAATGATCATCAAAAATAGAATAAAATACTTCTCTCTGGTATAGCTTGTTGTTCCAATTGGTCCACATAGATTATTATCTACCGATTCCAAGACTTCATCAGTATTGTAATTCTTTCTTTTTAAACTAGTCTTGCTCATCTTTCTGATTTGACATTGTTTTCATATTGCTAACTCAGGTTTCTTTAAAATAGGAATACCTTTGACTCTCTTGTTCTTTCTTATCTTTACTAGATTATCAAATTTTACATGACACAACCTTTTATTCCATAACCAGCTTTCTTCTACTTGTGCAATAAATCATGAACCTTCAGTGAGACCAAGATAGAATAGATTACCTTTTGTTTGTCTACCAGTTCCGACTAGGTTCCCTTTACCATCAAGGAGCTTGGCCTTACCATTCATGAATTGCACCTTGAAGCCAATGTTGTTTAGCTGTGCTACACTGAATATATTTCTCCTTAGTCCTTCAACCCAATAATCATTATCACATTTGATTCCTTCTATCGGAATAATGCAACCTTTTCCTCTTATAGGGTAAGGTTCATCATTCCCAAAATTGACACTCCCGCCATCATAGTGTTCAAGATGTTCAAAATTTGTCTTATCACCATTCATGTGATGAGAACAACCACTATCAATTATCCATGTGTCATTTTTATTGATGTGTGAGAAAAGTGTTGTCTTTTCATCTTCTTTGTCTGATTCATCCTTAACAACAATATAAACCATTTCTTCTTCTTCATCACTGTCAGAATGTTTAGCAATATAAAAAGAATTCTTACCTTTATCCTTGTAGCTTTTGTAGTTCTTGAAATATTTCTTTCCCTTGAATTTTTTGAACTTTTTCTCATCATTGTCTTCTTTGTTTGGACACTTTGCAACAATGTGACCAACCTCATTGGATGAGAAACAAATCAATGGTATCTTTCCTCTATATTTTCCTTTTGCAGCTCTTCTTGCAAGTAGTGCTTAAATGATGTCAAGATCTTCATCATCAGATTCATCATCACTGTCACTTTCAATCTACTTCCCTTTTGAGTATCTATCCTTCTTACCAAGGTTCAGTTTCACTTTGAATGCAGACTCAAGATTGCTAGAGCTAGGAGAGTAATTGTCAAAGTTTTCCAACTCAAAAGTTGTAAGCCTTCCCACTAATGTATCCATAGTTATATCTTTATTGCACCTCATCCCTTGAATAGCTGAAACTCGAATAGCACAGATAGGAAGTAAATTTCTTAGTACCTTGCTGACCACTATTGTATTTTCAATTATTCCTCCTGTAGCTCTGATGGAACTCACAATCTTATTGATTCTATCATTGTATCCTATAATGTCTTCTCCTTCTTTCATTTTCATCTGGTCAAATTGTCCTCTTAGACTTTCTTCTTTGGCTCTTCTTACATTTGCATCTCCTCCATGAATGTCCTATAATTTCTTCCACATATCATAGGTTGTAGGGCAGTCCTTGAGTTCATCAAATTCTGAGTAGTTGAGTGAAGAAGGTATGTCAATAATCATTATGTTGTGATGCTTCTGTTCCATCATCTGTTCCACAGTCATAGTCCCTATTGGTTCCACATATTTTCTCTCCAAAAATTGCATGTCAGCATCACTGATAGTAGATAGATGTAGCTTCATCAACTCCTGCCATGCTAGGAAATTGTCTTTTTTTATCTTAGGGATCTCCCTTGTATAATACATCTCTGATCTTTAGCTTATGCCTTAAAACCTTCTCTGAAATAACTTGAATCTCTAATACCAATTGTTGGAAATGAGATAAGTAATTGAGAGGTGAGGGGTGAATCAGTTACTCCAAAACAAATCCTTTGTCCCTTAGATGTCTTAAATACTTTAACAGTGTTACTCCGTTAATTAAGATATTCTTCTGTAACTTGGGTGTCAAAGAAATCTTTATAATATCCAATGCAATTATACTTTAGATATTTAAGTGAAGAAACATAAAGCATGAAACAAATAACATATACACAGGTGACACCAAGATTTAACATGGAAACCCAATATGTGAAAAACCACCAATGTAACTAGTTACTATTTTTCACTCTTCTAAAGTGAGCCCTATTAGGAGCCAACCCTATTAAAGGTTACAATAACACACTATTAGGTGTGACCTTGTTAAAGGATTTAATCACCCTATGAGGAGTGGCCTTGTTAGAGGTCTTCAACACTTCAACATAGAAATGCTATCTTGTGAGAGGATTTACAAAAAGGTTTTTAAGTCTACTCTGTTAAGAGATTTTAGATCACTACTACAATTGTTAGAAAGTAACAATGAATTGACCTGTATGTGTAAGTAACTATCTTTGCTGATTCAGATCTTTGTTCTAATTATAACTAGATCCTTTCTTATCAGATGTTCTATTGCAGCTCCAAGTGATCATTACTCAATCAGAATCCTATCCAATTTCACCTTCACTCTTCATATCACTGAATTCCACACTTCTTCTTTTTCTTCTTTCTATCACCTTACACACATTAAATCCAAACTTGACCTTTCATTTATATGGTAAGCCCTGTCAAGTTGGCTTGAATATACATCTAATAATAAATCACAATTTAGTTGACCCCATATAACCAATTAATTATAGAATATATCACTGTTAGTCGACTGCCATTGAATGTCCAACCAAGACTGAAATGCCCGAGTGACTCGGTCAACACTAAACTTCCTTCAATGCTCGAGTAAACTCGGTCAACACTAAATAACTCATTCTATTCACCAACTATGATTCATCTGAATGTAGACATTTGTGTAACATCACTATATAAGTGTAAATACATGTGGTACATCGATGACAGTACACAATTGAATAATTGTTTTCAACACCTAGATCTAGTTGCTACTGAGAGTTAGCCTAAATCTTCTTCAAGGTCTCTTAATGGACCTTATAGGGTATTCTCAAACCCTACCTTGAGGAAGTCACTAAGAACTGCAACTGAAGTTCTCTAGACCCGGTTCTCACTGTTAAGTTACTATTTCATGCTATAGAAGCTATTAGGATAAATTTATCCTCCAAGATAAACCAACTGGTTCAACCTAAAAACCAAATTAAACAGATCACGCAAAGAACACATAATAGATTACAGAAGATAGTTCCAAATACTATATGTAATTCCATTCACAATCTGAAATATATTACATGTACAATCCTCTACTACTACTCTTTGTCGATTACCAGGGATAACTTTAAGGAACCCCCCCCTCCCAAAATTTATAAAATTGTGGCGAATCACATGTCATTTGGGTGAAAAAAAATTAATAGTGTTGGCGAATTATGCGTCAATCAATGGATATTTGGTGGTGAATTTTTTAATAGTTTAGCCAATTTTTATAAAATAATGGCGATTATAATTTTTGTTTTTGATAAAATTATTAATATTGATGGTGAATTATGTTTTGAAATATGGATATTGGGTGGCAAATATTTTAATAACCGATACCTTTTTTATAAAAAAATGGCGAAATTATTTTCCAAATAATTGAATTAATTTATTTGTTATGGCGAATGGTTTTCAGAAAGTTATAGTTGGTATGGCTATTTT
>MU226921.1:485628-532011 GCA_018584345.1 Thuja plicata | reverse complement strand
TTTTTTTGGCGTCTCTTGGACATCTCCACCTTCATTAGTCCTACTCCTCTTCCTATTTAAATTTGACTGTGACATCTCCATCAAATTAAGGCTGCAATAAAATACTATGGACTCGCTCTACTGATCGTAATACTATGAAGAAGGCTCCTTCTTTCCGGCATGTTTCAATAATGAACCTCATATATCTTAAATAGACAACTACAAATAAACTGTTTTCATTTTGGCGAATCGGCCGACTGGTACATATGATAAGAACTAATATTTGGCGAACCCCGCATAATTTCAAGCAATTGAGTGGGCGAATAGGGCGGGAATTTGGGACCCCATTATGTGTGATGCATGGCGAATTGGGTCCTAGGAAAAATAAAAATTTCACATAGGAAAATGGGAATTTGGTGAATGATGATCGTCAAAAGAGACACTCAATTAATTCCATGGCAAATAAGAGTAAACATTAAAGAGAAATATGGGTGAAGAACCCGAGTACCAAACTGAAATTGCGTAATCATAGTGGCGAACGTTCTGACCATAATACGACTATTTTTTTGCCAATTTCTATAGCCCGATCGGGACATAATCGCCAATTGGCGAATAATCGCCACTAAAAAAATCCCTGCAAACTTTAACTATATAGCCACCACTCAAAATATCTTGCGTCCTCCAAAAACTTCAACAACCTTACAAAGAATGCATGTGCGATCCATAAATGACCCTCCCATTACTGGAATAGGTGTCCCTATTCCACAAAGAAAAAAAAAATATGTTGGGAGCTATTGTAGTTGACCCAACTGGTTACAAACGTCACATCCAATATTTTTTGGGCCGTTAACCAACATACTCAAGCAACAGGTCAACATTATTGAGCACCAGTCCTGAGCATAAAAAATAAATTGCCTTCAAAATCTGAGCATCAATCAACAACCCTGAGCAACAAACTCAAGCGGCACACCTGAGAAGAAAACCCGAGAAAAAAACCCGAGAAGAAAACCCGAGTAGCAGAATTGCCCAACCGTCAGTATAACCTGAGCAACAGTATTCCTCGAGCACTAGTGTAACCCAAGAAACAACATTGATTCCTAAGTACCAGTATCTTACTTCCCTTTCACAACTTATTGTTCCTAGTGCTTTGGTTGGATTTCTATAGGTTTATCAGCTACCTTAACACACACCTAAACTAAAAAACAAGCTAAAAAGAAACTATGGTGTTTGTTGACTAATTGACCTCAGTTAGTACAAGAATGGTGGAACAAAAAACCTTACAAAATTAAAATTCTTCTAACCTAGGTGCTCCTGCACCATACTCCCCAAACAAAAACAAATCAACTTCCAGGTGATTGGATCAAGTCAGGACTAATGCCTAACTTTTTGAAATCAGTTTCTTGCACCCATGTAGCCTCTAAATCAACTTTCCCTTTCCATTTGACCAGATATTCCATGTAATTTTACTTTCTAGTCTGCTTGGCAACTCTTGAATTAAAAATCTTCTATGCCTTTAGTTTTGGTACAATAGGAGTTTGAGTGCTTTGAAATCCTTGATATTTGTTGCTAGATCAAAATCACTTCTGGAATTGGTCCTTTGTAGGATACCAAATCTACCACATTAAAAATAGGAGATAATCCTATGTCTATAGGAAGATTAACTTTATAAGCATTAAACCCATACTTTGCCAATATTGTACAAGGTCCTATCTTAATCATCTGAAGTTTTCTCTGAACTCCTTTCTGCAACCTTTCTTTGTTTAGGGGCACCATGACCAAATCTAAGACTTAAAATTGAATATCACTTTTCCTTGCATCTACTTTCTTCTTGGTGTGAGTTGTTCTTTCTACTAATGCTTTCTTGAATGAATCATGGACCTCCTTCATATATTGAGAAAAATATTCAGCATACCCACTCCTTTCTACATTTCTTCCAAGATCCCTGAGTTCACATATACCTCTAGGATGAATCTTGTACACTATCTTAAAAGGGCTCTTTCCAGTGGATCTATTGACTATGTCATTGTATGCAAATTCTGCTTGAGCAAGTAACTAATCCCATGATTGTCCATACTCTGTGGTGAGGCATTTCAAAATATTTTCCTATGTTTTGATTCACCACTTTAGTCTGACCATCAGTCTGTGGATGATATACTGAGCTAAAGGAAAGATTTTTACCAAGGTTTTTCAATAAGGTTTTCCAAAAATGACTCATAAACTTAGAGTCTCGGTCTGATACAATCCCCAAAGGTAATCCATGTATCCTTATTGCTTCTTTAAAGAACATATTTTCTATGTAACATGCATCATGTGTGGTCTTGCATGGCACAAAGTGATCCATCTTTCTCAACCAATCAATAATCAAAAAGATGTTGTCCATTCCCTATTCGGTATTCAGTAGTCCAACTACAAAATCCATACTAAGGCATTCCCAAGGTCTATTTGGGAGTGGAAGGGGTTGATATAATCCTACATTGGATGAGGTCCCTTTTTCCTTTTGACAGACCATACAATTCTCTACATACCTTTGGACATCCTGATTTATTCTTGACCAATAGTAATACCTCTTGACCAACTCTAGAGTTTTATTCAACCCAAAATGTCCACTTAATGAACCATTGTTCTTTTCTTGTATTAGGTTCTCCCTCATAGAAAATCTTGGTAAATAGAGTTCTCCTCCTTTAAAAAAAGATCTTCTTTAAGAGTATACTCCAAGTAATCATTATGAAAGTGATTTTGATAATCTTGACATACCTTGTATGTTGCTACAAAGTCGTCATCTACTAAATACAGATCCTTGAAGCTTTCAATGCCAATGCTCCTTTGTTGAAATTCTTGAACTGTGAGCAACCTTCTACTCAATGCATCTTCTACTTTATTTTTTACTCCCTTCTTGTGCTTTATGGTGAAGGTATAGGATTGGATGTGCTCCACCCATTTCATGTGCTTATGGGTTAGTTTATCCTTTGAACTTAGAAAACTTAAAGCCTGATTGTTTGTGAAGACTAAAAATTCTTTGGGAAGGAGATAATGTCTCCATTTCCTTAGTTCTTTCACTAATACATAAAATTACAAATCATATGAGGAATAATTTCTCTTTGCGTCACTGATTTTCTCATTGTGAAGAGCTACTGGCTTTCCTTCTTGACTCAAAACTGCACCGACAACAATGTTACTAGCATCACAGTCTACAGAAAACAATTTGTCAAAGCTAGAAGTGTCAATATTGGTTGAGTCACTATCCTCTTCTTGAGATGCTCAAATCATTCACCATCCTTCTCATTCTATTTGAACTTAGCTTTCATACCTCCTTTAATGGTATCTAAAATA
The DNA here is from genome assembly GCA_018584345.1 of Thuja plicata. Classification (NCBI taxonomy): domain Eukaryota; kingdom Viridiplantae; phylum Streptophyta; class Pinopsida; order Cupressales; family Cupressaceae; genus Thuja; species Thuja plicata. The sequence continues at coordinate 528,702 of MU226921.1, read as the reverse complement.
GGTGCACTAATTTCACTAAACTGTTTGATGAACTTACGGTAGAACTGTGCTAAACCATGGAAGCCGTTAAAATAGGAAAAACCATATTCTCCCATGAACACCTGCATGCATAACCTTGTCACATGGAAGAAGCAAAGTACAAAAGACATGAAAAACTATGGAGGCCAAAAAGCCAGAGGAGACATCATATGCACAAGAAAACAATATATTAACAATATGTTTCAAGATGTTACAATCAAATGTGAAAACTCCCTATCAAAAACAAAGAGGTGAATCCTTATAAAAGGAATCACGAAACCCTAAAGGAAAAAAACCTAAAGAATTATAAGATGCCTAAGTTTAACTTAAGCGTAGAGTACAATAGACTAATAATTAAATAAATTAATTATTAGCTATAATATGACAACTCTAACATCCCCCCTTAAGTGTAACTTAGGGAGAAGCTAAACAGCTAAGGACTAAAAGATGCATGAAAGGAACTATGGGTCCTGGCAACTAGGCCTGATCAGGTACCCAAGTACAAGAAATAAACTAGATGAAGGAAACTAAGCCTCCAATCTAGGGAAATTCGCAAAGAAAGGAACAAGAAAGAGCAAGAAGCATCTCCGAAGCATGAAGCTGCAAACACTGTCAGAGGTAACTGCTGGAACCCCCACTAAAAAAGTGCATGACCAGGTAGAGAAGATAAAGTCTGAAGAGCTAATCAATCAAACCTGGGAAGCAATATAACCAACAGGAGAACCCCCCCATAATGCTGAACAGGGAGAGGGGTGACAGGAACACTGAAATGCAATGCCAGAAACATCTGCAAAAAGAAGAATCAGGAACACCAACAGTACAATAGAAGTACATGCACAAGATAAAGGGTGATGTCACCGACACACAACATGGGCTAATGTCATGGAAGGTATGCTCACTTGACAAAGGTGGATGAGCACAAAATGGAAAAACATCATAACCCCCCATGGCACTTTATAACTGAGTGCGAGTACAAAACACACACAAGGTGCTTGAAATTCTAGATATGCAAAAGTAGGCACTTTATCTCAGTGCATTTATAGAAAATAAAATGCTACAGAAGAGAAGCATACAATGCTCAGAAGTCAAAAAGAAGAGTGAGCCAGAAGATCACAAGAAGAGATCCCAGGACCTGTAGAACCTAAGTAATCTGCTAGAGTGCGAAAGATAAAAAATTAGAGGAGAGAGAACCTAGAGTAGAATCTGGAAAAAAGACCCCTACACCTAAAAATCTCACTGAACCATCTTTCTGACGATATCTGGTTTGCCAAAAATAGAGTCTAGATGAGCAAGATATGGCTCCCGGAAGGAATAAAATAGACATCAAAATTTGATAGAAAAAACCAATATCAAAATGGCAGAACCCAAAACCCCAACCTCCATCATTGGAAAGATCTTGGAAAGAGCTTTTTGACGATATAAAGAAGTCAGAAAAATACCTTAGTATGCTCAAGATATTTCAAAAATAGTGAAGGAGGGTCAAAAAGCTCCAAAAAGCTAGGTTTTAAGCCCCTGGGGCTGAAAAAATAAGCCCCTAGGTGCATGGCACGTGCAGGGGGCTAGAGCTTAGCTCTTGGTCATGCATGTGACCTATCGCTAGGCTAAAAGGAGCTGCGGGGCATAAAGGTGGCCGGTGGCCGGCGGCCAGGCGGTGCAGTGGCGGGCAGGTGGCGTGCGGGCTCAGGGTGGCACGTGGGCGGTGTGGTGGTGGCATTGGGGTGGCGCGGTGGTGGCATGCTCCAGCAGCACCAAAAACAATTTAAAAAATTGTTTTTTTAAATTTTTTTTTTAATTTTCCGCCTCATTTTTTGAGCCATACGGCCTAGGAGGTCAATTTTTTTCCTCTGGGGTCACTGTGACCAAAACCAATGAAGTTTATAGGTATTTTGACTCTCCTAGGCCTTCTGAATGCAATGGAAAAGTCTATTTTTGTTCAAACATCTCCAGAAAATGGTGCCTCCTTCAAAGTGACAGAAAAACCCCAGATAAGCTGTGGCTATCGTCTTCGAATCGCAGCTTCAAAAGCCTTCAAACCAGGCAGCAACAGTGTGGCTCTGATACCATGTTAAAATAGGAAAAACCCTATTCTCCCAAGAACACCTGCATGCATAACCCTGTCACATGGAAGAATAAAAGTACAGAAGATAGGAAAAACTATGGAGGCCAAAAAGCCAGAGGAGACATCATATGCATAAGAAAACAATATATTAACAATATGTTTCAAGATGTTACAATCAGATGTGAAAACACCCTATCAAAAACAAAGAGTTGAATTCTTATAAAAGGAATCACAAAACCCTAAAGGAAAAAACCCTAAAGAATTATAAGATGCCTAAGTTTAACTTAAGCGTAGAGTATAATAGACTAATAATTAAATAAATTAATTATTAGCTATAATATGACAACTCTAACAGAAGCTTCTTACTTCAGTATCTGACTTCAGTGTAGGCCAATTCAAGATTGCTTCCACCTTTATGATATCCATCTTCAAGTTACCCTGTGATATAACAAAATCTAGATACACCAACTCTTGCTTCATGAACTCACTCTTTTCAAAGTTGATTGTCAACTTTTCTTCATGCAATCTTTGCATCACCATTTTCAAATGTCTAAGATGATCCTCTTTTGTTTTTCTAAACAGTAGGATGTCATCTAAGTACACTACAACCCATTTTCCTATGAAGTTCTTCAAAACCTCATTCATCAATCTCATTAATGTGCTTGGGGCATTGGACAACCCAAAAAGCATAACAAGCCATTCATAAAGTCCTTTGGTAGTCTTAAAAGAATTCTTCCACTCATCTCCCCCTTTAATTCTTATATGATGATATCCACTCTTAAGATCTATCTTGAAGTAATATCTATCTCCACCAAGACAATCCATCTAATCTTCTATCCTCTTTATTTGGAACCTATACCGGATAGTAATCATATTTATGGCCCTAGAATTGGTACACAACCTCCGAGTACCATCTTTCTTTGGGACTAGGACTATGGGAATAGTACAAGAACTTGTGCTCTCTCTAATCAACCCTTGGTCAATTAGTTCTTGGATTTGGTTAGAAATCTCTACATTTTGTTGTGGGGTCATCTTATAAGTAGCTTTATTTGGAAGTGAGGCTCCAGGGATAAAGTCAATCTAATGAATAATAGATCTCTCAAGTGGTAGGATAGCTTGTTGACCATCACTACCTATGGCCTGGTATTGAGTTAACAACCTTTGGATCTCTAAAGGCAATTCTTCCCTCTTATTTCCCTTTTCACCCTTTGGTTTCAAAATAAAAGCAAATCCTACTCCATTTTCTTCTTCTAATTTCTTTAAGAATTCTTTCTCACCAACCAATAGGAGGTTGGTACCCATTTTATTTTATTCCTCTTCTTCCAAGGTTGACTGTACTCTAAAAGGTATTCCATCCTTCTTAGAGGAATATGAGTTCTTAGCTCCATCATGCACTACAGCTTGGTCAAATTGCCAAGGTCCAGCCAATAGCAGATGACAAACATCCATGGGTTGGACATCACACAAAACTCTATCCTTATACCTCCCTATGGAAAATTATATCCAAGATTTCTCATTGACTATTACATGTTGATATTTATTCAACCAAGTAACTCTATAAGGATTAGTGTGAGGAATCCTTGTCAATTCTAACTTCTCAATAGATTATAAAGAAACTACACTATCAGTTGAACTTGAATCTATGATAACTTTATAGACCTTACAGAGTGTTACCTTTGTTTTTCTCAGCTCCCGGTTTTAGTCTTGGTCAGTAAAAGTCTTTAAGTCGAAGTTGAACTTGAACTTTGTTAAGTTGGTTCAAGTTCAAGTTCATCCCGTTACCACTTCTGAGTCTTGTAACACACATGTTTGTCTATCCCTCAAAAGGTCTACCAGTCTCAAAGATGAACCCAAACTTTAACCTAGTCCTGAACCTTAAGTTAGTTCAAGTTCAAGTTCACGTTTGTAATATGACAGCTTATACACGGAGAATTCGGCAGGATTGTCTTCTCTTCCAAAAGAAGGTTTCTATTTTGTAGCTCTCCAAGTATTTATTATGTTTTGGAAGCTACCATACAGAGATTGTCCCATTCAACTAGATGGCTCATGCATGTGAGAATTGGAAATGACAGTTGACAGTGTGACGTAGAGGGACTCATTAATATACAGATATGGCTATCATAGATTTTCCTTGGGAATTTAGATATTCATGCCGAAATACCTGGTTGATTAATTAAGAGTGGCTGGACATGTCAAATCAATCATTCTTCCATTAAAACATTTATTATAAACATGATCCAAATATTTATTAAGGATCCTACAAGACATTTGTGAATAAATGAGGAATGATTAAGGCTTTTCTATCAGTTATTTTTTCTGGAGAAGGAGAAGGACTGACAGAATTGGTGGTGAGAAATTTATAGAAAACTAGTGCACAAGAAATTGGTGAGTTATCTTTCCCCTTTGTAGTTTTCAGTTTTTAGAGGCTCTTTCTGTGTTGTAAGTCTTTTCTCTTCATATTGGTAAGATGTTGTTGTTCCATCCAAAACTTTCGAAAGAGGAGAGTAGAACCCACCTGTTAGTTTCTCTTCCAGACATAGGGGATACCTTCTTATTGAATGTAAACCTAGGGGAGCTTTGTGATAGAGTCTGAAATGCTTCCGAGGGTTCTTTTTCTAGGAAGCTAGCAGGAAGCGGACTTTTAGAAGCTATTGCATTTCCTCTGGCTCTAATTTTACCTGAACTGGTGTTCGAGTGTGCTAACAAATATGATGCTAAGAATAGATGTATTAAGGATGCGTCTGGAGAAATCTTGGTCAAAATCAGTCGAGAGACATTAATGGTGGCCTTGCAAATTCCAGATAAGGAGCCGTATGAACATGGACTTATGCAGAAGCAGATCATCTGTATGAGGTAGATAAGATAAAATACAGCTCCTCGATAGCCCAAGTATGGCTTACAAAACTAGAGAAAGGAGGATCCAGGTTGCCAAAGCCTCTGACAATTGAGCACCTCTAAAAGGACATAACCGATATGGTGCTTCTTCTAAATAGGGTGAAAGGGAATCCCCATTCATTTCATTGGGAAAACTAGATGTACTATTTCATCTAGAAGATTATAGAAGGAGATAAGTTTATTGACTGGGCTGACCTAATAGAAGAAAATCTCTACAGAGAACTCTTAAACGTGACTAATTTGATGGCATTTTATATGTCTTCCTACCTTGTTTATGTCTTAGCATGTTGCCAAGCTTGGGAAGGATTACCTCATGAATTATGGACAAGTGATATGAGGATATATGATTACTTCACATGCTTACAGAAGGAGAAGTTCTCCAGTGTGTTCAAAATAGTAAATGACAGATTTTTAGGAAAGTTAGTTTTTGAGTTGCAAGGGAAAGAAAGTTGTACGCTTTCTAAAGAAGCTAAATAGGTGATCAATGTTTATGGTTGTCATTTCATATAGTTTCCAAGGTTTAACTATCTTAGGGTTGGAGCGTTTGATGAGGAACCCCTGCGGCTTCCTAGATTTTGTTTAGACGATGTAGTCTAATGGAGCTATGCAGGAAGCTCATTTTGGTTGAACAAAAGGCTGGGACCCCAAAGAAGAATTCAGGTGTTCTTTTCCCTATTGAATTAGGGTACTATAGGTGCAAAAGTTTCCAAGATGCTATGACTATAAAAGAAGAGTTGGATGCCTTCTATTTACAAAATTATACTCCCAAGGTCAATTTTGACTATAGAGGCTTTGCAGGAGCAAATCTCAATGTCCCAGAGACATTCATGCACATCCCTGAGTTAGACAATTTTTGGGCCAACTGTTCTGATGAACTGGAGGTAAGGAAAAAACTGTGGTCCTAGTTAACTTTGAAACAAATCATCACCTTCAAGCTAGATTTGGATATAGACGGGGTAGGGGAAGATAGTGAGATTGATGTCTTAGACTCTCAATACTCAGAGAAGGTCGAGGACCTCCCTATTCCTGACTTAGATTGGGTGGTGTCGAAAGAAGATGATTTGAATAAAAGAATGAAAAGGGTGATTGAAAGAACAAAACCATGGTTGTTTAAGAAAAGAGTTTCTATTACTCCTTTGCAATCAGCCACAAAACAAGTAAAAACCAAAAAGAGGATTTCAACGAAGAGGAAAACTTCTATTTTAACAAACTTAAGTGTTGATCAATCTTGTGTAGGAAAAGCTAAACCTGAACTTGAACCAATTTCTTCACAAGTTCAAGTTCAAGTTCAAGTTCAAGACCAAGCTTAACCCAAATTCTGATTGACCAGATCAATTCTAAGGGTAAAAGAAAGGGCTCAGAGGTAGAAAGCTAGTCCCAGTGTCATCTTGGATTTAGACTCATCATAACCTGATCCAAAAGTAGTTCCAGTTGAAGACCATAGGGTACCTGAGATGGCAGATACAGGTGGAAACAGAGGATACTCCAAAAGACTCGCTAGCTCTTTTGAGTAACTATGATACTCAAAAGAAATCCTCTGCTGCCCCACCATGGCTAGAGACCCCAGTAGCCAAGAAAATAAATATGGTTCCTTTATCAGTACCCATTGATGATATAGTAAGCAGGTATTTGGGAAAATCTTCTAAGGTTAAGAAAATGAAGATGGAATCCAGAATCAATTTTGATGAAAGCAGTGGTCACTAGATGGGAGAGATTGCAAAGCCTAAAGAGGACAAAGTTGAAGGAGAGGCTTTAGTCCAAGATTTTCAAATATCCAAGGTGGATTTAGGGAGAGACACCAGAGCCGTCAATATGAGATTTTTCGAGGTGTCAAATAAGAAAATTGCTAGTAGAGTCTGGAAAGATACCAAGGACAAATAGGAAATGAAAGAGGTTATCAAGAGTATGGCCCAATACATCATTTCCATCAAACATCCTGAACCCTTTCCTCTAAGTGAAATTTCAGCCTGCATTGATGTGAAATCCCCTGATAATCAATAATTTCTTGACCAAGTTCAAAGAAGCAAGGCAGTGAGAAAAGCATTTGATGATTGGGTAGAGTGCGTAAAATCAGAGGTTGTCAAGCAGCTAAGTCATCTAGATCAAACCCATAATGAAGGAGATCACTTGGTAAAGAAAGCAGAAGCTAGAATTGAAGAATGGGAGGTAGATAAGACTACCTGGACCAGAGAGCTCCATTGGATTGAAGAAGTTGAAGAGTACAGTTTGCAGAAGTTCCTGATGGAGAGGTTAGTGCCAGGACTGGATGACAAAGTTCTTTATGTTATAAAGGAATATATAGAAGGGATAAATGAAGCTATGGCCATGGGGATTTCTGAGGTAAAGGATCTCATGAAGGGGCTAAGAATGATTAAACAAATCATCTCTAATGGTATAAAATGGATTGATGAGTGGTACCAGGAAGCTCAAGAGGAGTCAGATAAACCAGTTGAACAGGTAATCAAGGATGTAAACACCTAGTTTGACGAGCTCAAAATGATGAGGGCACCTACAGATGAGCATTTCACAAAAGTTGTGTGGATAGAATCAATGATGAGATTTCCGCAAGGTCATTTGGTTATGCACAAAGAAAAGGTAGCTGAGATCAAAAGGGAGAAAGAAGTCTAGAAATAGAGGATCAATTTTATTGGTTTTCCACACCAACCAATAATATCCACGTTTACAGCCACATTTGAAGATTGGAATGGAGTGTGACTTGTAGCGACTTCAACTTCTTAACTGTCTGGAACACTTGGCAACTTCTTGAAGGCATTTTTTGCTCCCAGTCCAATTTTTTTTTTCTTAATGCTTAGGATAGTTATTGGATCTAGAAATATTGACTTTCAAGAAATAAAATTTTACTAAGATAGTTGTTGAAGTCCTGCATGGCTATTTATTGAAAAAATTTTAACTGCGTAAGGGTTCGGCTCTCTGAGTTTGAGAGAAACTATTTTCTAAAAAATTAGCTTCAAGTTTTCTGAAGACTGATATTATAGAATATATGAAATATCCTATGATGTTACATATAAGTTTAAGCTTTTAAAATGATAAATACTAATGTTTATCTTATCTGATTTATTTTCTTGTGGAGATAAGTTGTGTTGAATAAAGCTTAACTGTAATATGGATGGATTCTATGCTTAGAAGTGATAGAGAGAATTGTTACTGAAGTTTAGACTCAAGAAATTTAAAGTTTGAGATTGGGATAGAAGTAGATGTTTTTCTCTAAAATCTGCACATTCTTTTCATCTTGATGGACTGAGTGTTTTCCTTAAGTGTTTTCTGGTGAAAAACACAAATGATGTTACTTTTCTATGTTCAATAAGATCATATTGACAATCTTTTTAGAAGGTAGCTGCACCTTCTAATTTGCAGAGAGTTTTCTTTTAGCAACTCATTTGTTAGGGTTAAGATTTTTTCTCTTCTTCTCATTCTTTAAAAGAGTCTGAGATTAATTTAGAGAAAAGAGAAAAAATGTATGCTAACATTTTTTGTCGACTCTACTAGGGAGAGTCTAAGAATAGACCAAGATTGTTATTTTTGCATTCAATGATCAACTATGGTGTTACCCACTAAAGTTATCCCTGGTCGAAAAGAACTTCCTCTGGTTTTGCAACCAGACCTTGATTTTTCTGATACTCAAGAGGACATAATCACTGACCTTAATGCAGTAGCTTGGAAATTGAGAATGAACAATCAGCAATACCATCAAGTAAGGTTAGTCCTTGAGGAAGAGGAAGAAATTAGAGAGTGGTTCAGAGGTTTTCCTGTAGCCCAGGAAGCTGCTATAGTTGACAGGGTAGTTCAAAGGCCCTGAGAATAATTGTTTTTTTTGTTTGTTCCAGTTTAACTCAATAAGCTGGCTGATAAAATATTTACAAGGGGAGATAGAGAAAAAGGTCTTGTAGATTCTGATTTTGAAGATTTAGCGAAGCTTGATTTTAAAACCTAGACTCCTTCCAGGCAAAGACATTATAAGACTACTAGTAGACCTTCTTCTCGCAATAAGTCTCCTCCTCTAACCACTTTTGGTTCCTTGGTCTCACCAAGAACCATAGCTCCCACTTTTGTAAATTTATAGCCCATGAATTTTATCTTAGCTCCCATGGCACAGAATCAACCTTGGGGTGTGGCCATAGGAGCTTTAAGCTTAGGAGCAAATCTGGGAAACCTACCTAAAGGTCATGACATCCTACCTAAGTTTAGTGGTGGTCGAAAGAAAACCCCTGAGGATCATCTGAACGCTTTTAACACGGCATGCGGAGTTTTTGCAGTGGGCACTCCAGATGTGGCTATCAGGATTTTTGTCTTGACCTTAACTGAGGCTGCAGCCGAGTGGTTTCACATTCTACCACATGCCTCCATTATTGACTGGGATTATATGAAAAAAACATTTGAGACAAGGTTTAAATCGCCTGATGATGCAAATACTCTTCTGATTCAATTAAGTCAAATGAACAAGGAGTTTAAAGTACCTATGAGGGAGTTTGTGGCAAGATTCAACAAGGGAATTCAAGTGATTCTAGCTGCAAGTAGACCCAATGATGAAAATCAGAAAGATTTTTTCTTAAATACTATGCCTCTTGATGCTGCATTTCCTTTAAAAAGAGCTAGGCCAGCCACCTTAGCAGCTGCCCAGACTCTCGCCATTGAACTAGAGGATGATCTCATAACAAGTGGAAAATGGAGAAAAGATGTTAAAGTATCCAGCTGTCAACCTTCTACTTTCTCATCATTAGACCCTGTGATTCAAAGACTGATGAATGACTTGATAACCATCAAGCGACAATTGCCTAAACCTACCAATCCCTATCAATATATCCCATGAAAATATCCAATTCAGGGATCCTCAAACTCTGGAAAGAAATTCAATTTGCCTCCTACTCAACAGAGACAACAAATTGAATCTCCACCGAATAAAAGAAACATGTGTGTTTTCCATCTTAATGATGAGCATGAGGGAGTTTCATGCCCTGAAAACATAAGACACGCACAGCTTGAAGCTGAGAAGGAAAAAGCAGCAAAGGTGAATGTTGAAGACATATCCTCTGAGGTTCCTAGTGACTTTGGAAACTTTTACCTTGAATATGAATCAGACTCCGAAAAGGGGGGAGACATATTGGTAACTTTAGAGGATACCTCTTGCTCAGTTTTGACTAGAAACCAGCATGGAGGAAAAGTGAGTAATTGGGCAAATGCAATAGTTAAAGGTTGTGAAGGGCAAGCTAGTGATCATCAAAAGATCCTAAAAGAAAGCAATTCGGAGGAACAAGTCATGAAAAGGTCTAAATCTAATTCCCCTTTTAGTATAGTTGATTTTTGTAAAACTTCAAAAGTGCAAATTTCTACTGTAGAATATCTAAAAATGAATCCATGGGAGTTAGATAAATTGGTTACTTACGTCAAAGGTTCTCCTACCAAACCTAGGGTCCAACAGACAAACAATGCATGTTTTAAAGGACAATCTCTAAAGAAGGAAGAGACAGTTGAGCAAAATTCTGCCAAGAATCTCATTCCTACTATTCCTATTGGCTTGAAACCTGAACCTTTTTATGTGTCCCTATTCATTCAGGGCTTCAAACTAAACAACTGTATCATTGATTCAGGGGTGTCAGATAATATTATGCCTTCATCTATGGCCAAATCATTGGATCTCCCCATGACTGATACCTTTGGGTTCTGCTATTCTATGGATGCCAACAAGTCCCACTCCTAGGTCAAATCAAAGACACCCAGGTTGCTTTGGCAGCTTTTCTAGATAAGAGATTAAAATTAACCATCCTAGTAGTTGATATTCCAGCCAGCTATGATATGCTTCTTAGTAGAACCTTTTGTAGGGATCTTGGTGGAGAAATTAAGTTGGATTGGTCTCAAGCCATAGTCCCTATAGGAAATAAGAAAGTTACTCTTCTTCCAGAACCCAAATCCAGATACACAGTGTTTCCCTCAGATGACCCTAAATGCTAGATCTTGTACCAAGAATATGAGTTTGCTAATTATGTTATCTTATCAGAGGATAATGTCCCAAATCTAGTGGTTGCAAATGAAGAAGTTCCTTGGACTCTTGAATTTGATGGCAGTTTCTCTTCTACAGGCTCAGGGGCTGGAGTAGTCCTCATTTCCCCTACTAGACTCAAATTCCCTTTTTCATTCAAACTTGTGTTTGAGAACACTAACAATACGGCAGAGTATGAAGCTCTACTGTTAGGTTTAGAAGAAGCCAAGAAGAAGGGGATTAAACTTTTAAAGGCACGTGGTGATGCAAAACTTATTTTCAAACAAGTCAAGAACATGTTTTCGGAGAAGAATGAGAGACTAAAGCACTATAGAAACAGAGTGTGGGATGAACTTGAGTGGTTCAAATCATTTTCAATTGAAGAAATTCCTAGGGAATATAACTAAAGAGTTGATGCTCTTGTAGGGTTAGCATCCTTGCTCATACCACACCCAGCCTTTACAAAAGATCATTACACCATTGAAGTCATTCTTAGGCCTAGTGTTCCTGATAATGCCTATTCTTGGAAAGTGTTCAGAGACGATGCTAAAATAAATGAATTTCAACAGGGTTTGGATAAGTTTTCAATCAAATATTATGAAGGGTCAGAGTCTGAGTGCCATGAATTCTGTCCAGGGAAGAAATCCAGTGCTTCAGAGGAAGTGATTCAACTCAAAGAAAATTTCATACCCAAAGGATTAGTGGAGTTAGAGAGACTATTTGATAGGAGAGATTGTTATTTAAATTCACCCAACATACTAGACACCACTCCTTCAGGTGATTATGAAAAAATTAATATTGGTGATGAGTTCAATCCTAGGATGGTTAACTTGGGGGTGTGTTGTGATGAAGATGAAAGAGTTCGTTTCACTAAGTTGTTGAAAGAATATGGTGACATATTTTCTTGGACCTATGATGATTTAAGGAACTTCAGGCAGGGACAGTTTACACACCATATTCCCTTGAAGCCTGGTGCGTCACCGTTCTATTAGAAATTGAGAACATACAATCTGAAGGTGTTGAATGCCATTTTTAAATAGATTGGAAAAATGCTTCAAGCAATAATTATCTTTCCAATACATCATTCCACATGGGTGGCCAACATTATGCCTGTGTGGAAATGGAATGGAGAAATTAGAATATGTGTGGATTTTAGGAACCTCAATCAGTCAAGCCTTAAAGATAATTTTGCCTTACCTATGATGGACCAGATTCTTCAAATAGTAGCTGGCTCAGAGATGTTGTCATTGCTTGATGTTTTTTTGGGCTATAACCAAATTAGTGTTGCAGAGGAAGATCAACACAAAATAGCCATTACCACACCGTGGGGCACATTCACCTATAGGAGAATGCCTTTTGGCTTAATTAATGCTGGAGCCACATTTCAGAGGGCCATGAATTCCACTTTCACCCATTTGTTAAACAAGACCATCACCATTTACTTTGATGACATGACAGTTTTCTCTAGGAGGCGTAAGAAGCACCTAAAGGACTTGAAAGAAGTTTTGCAAAGGTGTAGGGATCACGGTGTTTCCCTGAATCTGAAGAAGTCAATTTTTTGTGTGACAGAGGGTAAGTTGCTAGGTCATTTAGTTTCAAAGGAGGGCATTAAAATTGATCTAGAAAGAGTCAAAGCTATCCAACAATTGTGTCTACCTATTAATTAGAAAGGGATTAAATCTTTTTTCAGTCAAGTTAACTTCTTGAGGAATTTTGTACCTAATTTTACTGAGACATCAAAACTGATCGTAGACCTGTTAAGTGAGAAGAAGAATTTCAAGTGGGATGAACTAGCTATCAAATCATTTGGTAAGATTAAGGAAGCCATAGCCAATGCTCTGACATTGATACACCCATATTTCAAAAAAGATTTTATCATATACTATTATGCATCAGAACACACAATGTCTGGGGTGCTATTACAAAAAAAATGACAATGGTGAAGAAGTTCCTATCTCCTTCATGAGTGTACCACTCAAGAAACATGAGTTACATTATTCAAAAATAGAAAAATAGGCATTCCTAGTAGTGAAGGTAGTTAAACAATTTTGATACTACATACTTCATTCACATTTTGTGGTCTTTGTTTTGAATTCTACTGTCAGGACCATCCTTACTCAGGAAGAAGTTCCAGTGAATAATAGGGCTAGTTGGGTTTCAAAGGTGCATGATTTTGATTTGGACATTAAGCCTACAAATCTGGTGAGAGGATAGGGCCTATGTAAACTGATGGCTGAGAATCAAGAAGAACAAAGTTTACCCAATTGCCTATTCGTAGCGACAAATGACTCATGGTTTTTAGACGTAGCATTCTTTTTGACCTACAAAGAGCCTCCAGAACACCTATCAGCTAAAGAGAGAAGAAATCTAAGGTTGAAGGCAGAAAATTATGTCATAGTAGATAATGTTCTGTATAAAAGGGGATTGGATGGGATGTTTTTGCAATGTGTTGAAAAGGAACAACAACAAAAGTTATTACAATTGTTTCACAATGAAACATGTGAGGGGCACTATTATTCCTCTATGAAAGCCTTTAAGATACTAAGAAATTGCTACTATTGGCCTAGAATGTTTAAAGATGCATACAGGTGGGTGGCGAATTCTGAGAAGTGTAAACTTTTCGCAGGAAAACCTCAGTTGGCTGCTTTACCGCTAAGACCTGTGATTATCGAAGAGCCCTTCCAATAGTGGGGGTTAGATTTTATTGGTCCAATCAACCCAAATTCTAGTGGTAGACACACACATATCTTGATAGTGAATGATTACTTTACCAAGTGGGTGGAGGCGATACCAGTCAAAGTAACCACTTCTGAGATAGTCTGTAGATTCTTAAAAGAAAACATTGTCACTAGATTTGGAGTTCCCTTGAAGATAGTGGCTGATAATGCTCAGAATTTATCCTCTTGAGAGATTCAACTCTTCTACTATGATCATGGTATAAATTTATCTCACTCTTTAGATTATTTTATGCAAGGAAATGGCTAGGCATAATCTACAAACAAGAACTTGATTAACATCATGAAGAAACTGGTAGATGAAAAGGGAAAAGACTAGCACAAGAAGTTATACAAGGCATTGCGGGAAGATAGAGCCTCTCCAAAGAGGGCTATTGGTATGAATCCATTTGAATTAGTCTTTAGCGTTGAAGCACAATTATCACTTCCATTAGAACTAGCCTCTGCCAAGTTACAAATGTGTGTTGAGAATGAAGTCATCCAAAATTCATTGGAGAAGAGGATTTTATATCTGTCAAAAATAGAAGAAGAGAGGGGAGTTAGTAGATCATATCACCAGCCATCAATTGAAGTTGAAGGAGATTTTTGACCATTGTGCTAGGCCAAGAAAATTTATGGTGGGTGATAAGATCCTTCTCTAGGATAAGCGCCTAGAGTCAAGAGGAGGACATGGCAAGTTTGATTCTCTCTGGAAGGGACTGTTCGAGATCTCTAAAGCGCTAGGTCCAAATGCATTCAAGCCAAAATATATTGATGGAGATGAACTAACCCTATCCTATAATGGGTAGGATCTCAAGCTTTACCAGTTGTAAGTCTTTTCTTTTCCTTGCTTGTATATAAAGTTTTGGCTTGTGTCTCTAGGAGTAGAAGTTTTTGTTGTGATAAGTCGGCCTGGTTTAATTAGGTTTAAATTGTCTTGTCAATTGATTTTCTAGATTCATTCCTTGGTCCTGAGTAGTACTGGTTCCCAGCCAAAGCCAGTTGTTACCTTCATTTTTCTCAGCTCCCATTTTTAGTCTTGGTCAGTAAAAGTTTTTAAGTCAAAGTTGAACTTGAACTTTGTTAAGTTGTTTCAAGTTCAAGTTCAACCCATTACCGCTTCTGAGTCTTTTAATGCACATGTTTATCTATCCCTCAAAAGGTATGTCAGTCTCAAAGATGAACCCAAACTTGAACCTAGTCCTGAACCTTAAGTTATTTCAAGTTCAAGTTCATGTTTGTAATATGATAGCTTATACATGGAGAATTTGAAGGGATTGTCTTCTCTTCCAAAAGAAGGTTTCTATTTTGTAGCGCTTCAAGTATTTATTAAGTTTTGGAAGCTGTCATACAGAGATTGTCCCATTCAACTAGATGGCTCGTGCATGTGAGAATTGGAAATGACAGTTGACAGTGTGACATAGAGGGAGTCATTAATATACAGATATGGCTATCAGAGATTTTCCTTGGGAATTGAGATATTCATGCTGAAATACCTGGTGGATTAGTTAAGAGTGGTTGGAGATGTCAAATCAATCATTCTTCGAAGATTTATTAAGGATCCTACAAGACATTTGTGAATAAATGAGGAATGATTAAGGCTTTTCTGTTAGTTATTTTGTCTAGAGAAGGAGAAGGAGTGACAAAATTGGTGGTGAGAAATTTACATAAAACTGGTTCACAAGAAATTGGTGAGTTATCTTTCCCCTTTGCAATTTTCAATTTTTAGAGGCTCTTTCTGTGTTGTAAGTCTTTTCTCTTCATATTGGTAAGATGTCGTTGTTCCGTCCAAAAATTCTGAAAGAGGAGAGTAGAACCCACCTGTTAGTTTCTCTTCCAGACATAGGAGATACCTTCTTGTTCAATGTAAACCTAGGGGAGCTTTGTGATAGAGTTTGAAATGCTTCCGAGGGTTCTTTTTCTAAGAAGCTAGAAGGAAGAAGAATTTTAGAAGCTGCTGCATTTCCTCCGGCTCTAATTTACCCTAAACTGGTGTTGGAGTGTGCTAACAAATATGACGCTAAGAATAGATGTATTAAGGATGTGTCAAGAGAAATCTTGGTCAAAATCAGTCGAGAGACATTAATGGTGGCTCTGTGAATTCTAGATAAGGAGCCATATGAACCATGGACTTACGTGGAAGAAGATCATGTGTACGAGGTGGATAAGAAAAAATATAGCTCCTCGATAGCCTAGGTATGGCTTGCAAAACTAGAGAAAGGAGGATCTAGGTTGCCAAATCCTCTGACAATTGAGCACCTCCTAAAGGACATAGCTGATATGGTGCTTCATCAAAATAGGGTGAAAGGGAATCCCCATGCATTTAATTGGGAAAACTGGATGTATTGTTTCATCCAGAAGATTATAGAAGGAGATAAGTTTATTAACTGGGCTGACCTAATAGAAGAAAAGATCCATACAAAACTCTTAAACATGACTAATTTGACAGCATTTTATATGTCCTGCTACCTTGTTTATGTCTTAGCATGTTGCCAAGCTTGGGAAGGCTTACCTCATGAATTGTAGACAAGTGATATGAGGATATATGATTACTTCACATGCTTACAGAAGGAGAAGTTCTCTAGTGTGTTCAAAATAGTAAATGATAGATTTTCAGGAAAGTTAGTTTTTGAGTTGTGAGGGAAAGAAAATTGTAGGCTTTCTGAAGAAGCTAAACAGGTGATCAATGTTTATGTCTGTCATTTCACACAGTTTCCAAGGTTCACCTATCTTAGGGTTGGAGCATTTGATGAGGAACCCCTGTGGCTTCCTATATTTTTCTTAGACGATGTAGTCTTAATGGAGATATGTAGGCAGCTCATTCTAGTTGAACAAAAGGTTGGGACCCCAAAGAAGTCTTCAAGTGTTCTTTTCCCTATTGAATTAGGGTACTACAGGTGCAAAAGTTTCCAAGATTATATGACTATAAAAGAAGAGTTGGATGCCTTCTGTTTATAGAATTATACTCCCAAGGTCAATTTTGACTATAGAGGCTTTGCAGGAGCAAATCTCGATGTCCCAGAGACATTCATGCACATCCCTAAGTTAGAGGATTTTTGGGCCAACTGTTCTGATGAACTGGAGGTAAGGAAAAAACTATGGTCCTGATTAACTTTGAAACAAATCATCACCTTCAAGTTAGATTTGGATATAGATGGGGTAGGGGAAGATAGTGAGATTGATGTCTTAGACTCTCAATACTCAGAGAAGGTTGAGGCCCTCCCTATTCCTGAGTTAGATTGGGTGGTGCTGGAAGAAGATTATTTGCATAAAAGAATGAAAAGGGTGATTGAAAGAACAAAAGCATGGTTGTTGAAGAAAAGAGTTTCTATTACTCCTTTGCAATTAGCCATGAAACAAGTAGAAAAAAAAAGAGGATTTCAACGAAGAGGAAAACTTCTATTTTAACTAACTTAAGAGTTGATCAATCTTGTGCAGGAAAATATAAACCTGAAGTTGAACCTAAACTTGAACCAATTTCTTCACAAGTTCAAGTTCAAGTTCAAGTTCAAGACCAAGCTGAACCCGAAGTTTGATTGACTAGATCAAGTCTAAGGGTAAAAGAAAGGGCTCAGAGGTAGAAATATACTCCCAGTGTTATCATGGATTTAGACTCGTCAGACCCTAATCCAAAAGTAGTTGTAGTTGAAGACCACGAGGTACCTGAGATGGCGGATGATCAGCAGATACAGGAGGAAACAAAGGATACTCTTAAAGACTCACTAGCTCTTTTGAGTAACTATGATACTCAAAAAAAATCCTCTACTGCCACACCATGGCTGGAGATCTTGGTATCCAAGAAAAGAAATATGGTTCCTTTATCAGCACCTAGTGATGATGTAGTAAACAGGTATTTGGGAAAATCTTCTAAGGTTAAGAAAATGAAGATGGAATCCAGAATCAATTTTGATGAAAGCAGTAATCACTGGATGGTAGAGATTGCAAATCCTAAAGAGGAAAAAGTTGAAGGAGAGCCTTCAATCCAAGATTTTCTAATATTCAAGGTGGATTTAGGGAGAGACAGCAGAGCTGCCAATATGAGATTTTTTGAGGTGTCAAATAAGAAAATTGCCAGTAGAGTCTGGAAAGATGCCAAGGAAAAATAGGAAAAGAAAGAGGCTATGAGGAGTATGGCCCAATACATCAATGCCATCCAATATCCTGAACCCTTTCCTCTGAGTGAAATTCCAGCCTCCATTGATGTGAAATCCCCTGATAATCAATGATTTCTTGACCAAGTTCAAAGAAGCAAGGCAGTGAGAAAAGCATTTGATGATTGGGTAGAGCACATAAAATCAAAGGTTATCAAGCAGCTAAGTCATCTAGATCAAACCCATAATGAAGGAGATCACCTGGTAAAGAAATCAGAAGCCAGCATTGAAGAATGGGAGCTAGATAAGACTACTTGGACCAGAGAGCTCCATTGGATTGAGGAAGTTGAAGAGTACAGTTTGTAGAGGTTCCTCATGGAGAGGTTAGTGCCAGAACTAGATGAAAAAGTTATTTATGTTATAAAGGAATGTATAGAATGGAGAAATGAATTTGTGGCCATGGGAATTTCTGAGGTAAATGATCTCAAGAAGGGGCTAAGAATTATTAAAGAAATCATCTCTAATGATATAAAATGGATTGATGAGCGGTGCCGGGAAGCTCAAGAGGAGTCAGATAAATTGGTTGAACAGGTAATCAAGAATGTAAACACCTAGTTTGATGAGCTCAAAAGGATGAAGGCACCTATAGACGATCATTTCACAAAAGTTGTGTGGATAGAATCAATGATGATCCTTCAGTAAGGTCATTTGGGTATGCACAAAGAAAAGGTAGCTGAGATCAAAAGGGAGAAAGAAGTCTAGAAATAGAGGATCGATTTTATTGGTTTTCCACACCAACCAGTAATATTCATGTTTACACCCACATTTGAAGATTGGAATGCAACACAACTTGTAGCAACCTCAACTCCTTAACCGTCTGGAACACTTGGAAACTTCTTGAAGGCATTTTTTTCTCCTAGTCCAATTTTTTTTTCTTAATGCTTAGGATAGTTAATGGATCTAGAAATATTTACTTTCAAGAAAGACAATTTTACTAAGTTTGTTGTTGAAGCCCTGCATGGCTATTTATTGAAAAACTTTTAACTGCTTGAGGGTTTGGCTCTCTGAGTTTGAGAGAAACTATTTTCTAAAAACTTAATTTCAAGTTTTCTAAAGACTGATATTACATAATATATGAAATATCCTATGGTGTTACGTATATGTTTAAGCTTTAAAAATGATAAATACTATTGTTTATCTTATCTAATTTATTTTCTTGTGGAGATAAGTTGTGTTGAATAAAGCTTAACTATGATATGGATGGATTCTATGCTTAGAAGTGACAGAGAGAATTGTTACTGAAGTTTAGACTCAAGAAATTTAAAGTTTGAGATTGGGATAGAAGTAGATTTTTTTCTCTAAAATCTGCACATTCTTTTCATGTTGATGGACTGAGTGTTTTCCTTAAGTGTTTTCTGGTGAAAATCACACATGATGTTACTTTTCTATGTTCAATAAGATCATATTGAAAATATTTTTAGAAGGTAGCTGCACCTTGTAATTTGTAGAGAGTTTTCTTTTAGAAACTCATTTGTTAGTGTTAAGATTTTTTCTCTTCTTCTCATTCTTTAAAAGAGTCTGAGATTAATTTAGAGAAAAGGGAAAAACTATATGCTAACACTGAGTACCTTGTAGTTGACTTGAAACAGAGATCTTCTTTGTCTTGTCTCTTCTTTGATGGGTTCTCTGAGGAGTTCTCTTTAAACCATCAAATTCTCTCCCATATCTGAACCTATAGGGACTTCTGCAGTCTTTCTGCTAGAAGACTCTTCTTGCACATAGTTTTCTCTTTTCTCTCCTCCTTATGAAGTAGAGCTCTTTGCAGGACACTGATATGCATGATGCCCAAACTGCTGAGAGTTATAGCACTTCATTAAAGAGAACTAAGATCCTCTTCCCTGATTATCAGTTCTTCCTCTTGAACTGTTATTTAAACCTCTTCCTTGTTTGTAACCACCTGTAGTGTTACTAGATTCTCCTTGATTCTCGATGATTTTTGACTCACTCTGATTCTTAGCCTCAGAATTCCTTCCTCCATATCCTCCTCTATGACCTATATTCTCTTTTCCTCTCCCTCTACTATTTGAATCTTTCTTCTTCTTGAACTTATCTTCTACCTTGAGGGCTAGTTGATAACATTGGTGTATAGTCTTGGGACTTAAGAAACTGATCTCTTCTTTAATACTTCATTTAAGGTCATTCAGATATATTTCTACTTTTAGGATTTATTCTTCCACCACATAGGACCTTAAGCATAGCTTATGGAATTGTTCTATATAGGTACTCACTTCTAAGTATTTTTGTCTCAGATTCTGCCTTTTCTTATGCAACTGCACTTCATAATCATCAGGAAGGTAAGTTTCCTTCATCTTTGCCACCATACCTTTCCAATTGGTTATGGGGTTCTTTCCTGCTTTAGCCCTTTCATCTTCTACAAATTTCAACCAAGTGAGATCAGTTCCTCTTAACCTTTTCTTGGCTATTCTAACTTTCTGAGCTTCATTCACACTATCACAATCAAAGTGATTTCAAGACCTTCTATCCATTCCATGATTAATTATGGATCCATTTTTCCACTAAATAGAGGCACACCTTCTAAGGAACTACCACTTATTTCCTTCGATGCTTTCAAGAATGGCTCTTATTGAAGAACAGGGTCTGGCTTTGGGATCATGTCCTCCTTGACTACTAATTTACCCTTTTCACCAACTTTTATTATTAGTTCACTGACTATTGTAGTTCGAAGCTATAATTCTTCTAACTTGCATGCAATTTTGACTAACTTCTCCTTCAGGAGTCTATTCTCCTCTTTTTTCTCTCCAACATCTCTTGCTAGCTCTGCATTCAACACCATGTTGGATGAGTTTACAGACTCTTCTAAAAATCACACCCAAATAACACAATCCCAATCTTCTAACTTGTTCTGATACCAATGTGATGTAAAACCTAGATCTAGTTGCTACTGAGAGTCAGCCTGACTCTAATTCAAGGTCTCTTAATGCACCTTATAGGGTATTATCAAACCCTACCTTGAGGAACTCATTGAGATCTTCATCTCAAGTGCTCTATATTTGGTTCTCACCATTAAGCTACTATTTCATTCTATAGAATCTATTAGGATAGATTCATCCTCCAAGCTACACCAACTGGATCAACCTGAAAAACCAAATTAAACAGATCACACAAAGAAAACATAATATATTACAGAAGATAGTTCCAAATAACCTTTGTAATTATATTCACAATCTGAATTCTATTACATGTACAATCCTCTACTACTACTCTCTATCAATTACAAACTTTAAATATATAGCTACCACTCAAAATATCTCACGTCCTCCAAAAACTTCAACAAACTTGCAAAGAATGCATGTCTGATCCATAAATGAGCCTCTTATCACTGGAATAGGTGCCCCTATTCCTCAAAGACAAAAATGACACATTGGGAGCCATTGCAGTTGACCCAGCTGGTCACAAACATCACATCTCATGTTTCCTGGGCCATTAACCGACATACCTGAGAAACAGACTGCCATTACCGAGCACTAGTCCTGAGTGTCAAAAAAAAATTTCCTTCAACACCTGAGCATTAGTCAACAACCCTGAGAAGAAAACCCGAGTGACATACCTGAACAGAAAACCCAAGTAGAAAACCTGAGTAGAAAATCCAAGCAATAGAACTGGTCGACCGTTAGTATAACCTGAGCAACAGTATTACCCAAGCACCAGTGTAACCCGAGAAACCAGAGTAATGCCCAATCATCAGTATCATACTACCCTTTCACCAATTATGGTTTCCAGTGCCTTGGTTGGATTTCCAGAGGTTTATAAGCTACCTCAATACACACATAAACTAAAGACAAGCTAAAAAGAAACTATGGTATTTGTTCATCGATTGACCTTGGTTAGTACAAGAATGGTGGAACAAAACACCATACAAACTTAAAATGATTCTAACCTAGGTGCTCCTGCACCAATGGGCCAATTGAAATTTAGAACATCTGGTATGATAATAAAATGATCTCTCCATCTTTTCTCGACTATTGATCTAGCTTCCAGAATGAATTCAAAGAATCTAATATCAAGTACAGTTACCCTGTCAAGGAACATATTGAAACTTTTGACACTAAAATCTCTATCTTCCTCAGGATGATAAATAATGTATGCTACCATTTCATTGTATTCAATCTTCCATTTCTAAATACTTTTAACATGGATTTCTTTGTCCAAAAATTTAGGAATTGACCAATGTTTGATTGTATTGAAGGGATACATTTTTTCATTTATTCTTTTGTCTTCTTCTTCTATGTATGTTAGTTCGTCACTAATTCTACTGATCATTACCTTAGTATATTTTATTTCACTTGGTACATATGGATCTCTCTAAGTGACTCCACATAATCTGATAAGATCATAATGGGAGGATTTCCACCTCCTAGGAAGATCTTCCAATATCAAATTATTTTTATGAAACATTTGTAATATATCGAACAAAAGTTGGTAGCCATCATAAAGTTTAGTATATTTTCTTATCACCAAATCAACTCTATGATTAAATACCTATTCCAAATTTCTCAATATCTTAGTAGGAACTTCCTATATAAGCATTTCATTTGTACTTCTCAATTCTTTGATTTTATTTTCATATTTTCTCATCTATTATTTCTAGTCCTCATTATCTTGTGTCACATTAATTGCTTTGGAAGGGGCATACTTATGTAGTACAAGATATTTTATCTGGTCATTTTTATTCAATTATCTCAATTCATTTAGTAAGGAAACCCATTCAATATACAATTCATTTATAGCCTTATTCTACTATGCCTCCCTTATCTAAGCCCATCCTAATTGTTTCTACATATGTTTAACATGGTCCTTATTGAACATTGTTAGGTGCATCAATTCAGTTGCTGATACTAAGGGAGACATGTTCTCCATGGTTTGCACAACAACCACCCAATCATGTCCCTTCACAATATCAATTAATTTTGGTTTGTGATAGCTCTTGATACTAACCCATGTAGCCAGAACCTCAGTCTTAGGATTATACCTAGATCCACTTATTTTATCACTATTCTCAAGTTCAGTCACAAATGTAGGGTCATCTTTTTTTTGGACCTAATCAATTAGGAACAAATGTTTAACGAATAAACCTAGAAAAGTTGACATGTTTCTATTCTGAATCATTTATATGGCCTCATCCGGAGTACAAATTATTTCATCAAGATACAACTCTTTAAGAGTTTGGTTAGCAATATCCTCATGTCTAGATTCATATCCTCCCATCAAGTTGAGCTATTTATTTTCACCTAAATCCTTCATCTTCATGTTGGTGTTTTAAAATGTTTTACGCTTTACAAGCTACCAATATACCTTTAGATAAACTTTGAAGAATGGTTAGTTCCAAATATGGGAAAATCTAAGGTAGTTGGACCAACTATAGGGACAAGACTTCCCTCTACACTTTTGGTTCTGTAAGGTGAAGGTGGGTACACCTAATCCATATCAATATAAAATACCTTACAACTCTAGTTTTGAGATTTAAAACAAAAAAAAGGTAAGAAAGTACTAAATCATAACCACTCATTCATTGACTCTCAATTAACATTAAGAACATACAAATCAAAACCACAAAACCCAAAAGGATTCTAAATTGGTTTTGATTTAAAATTTGCAGAATATAGCCAAACATGTACTATTGCTAATCAATACTTTATCCATTGGGAAACGTCTCTAGTACAGATGCAAAACACACAAACCAGTCAAAGATTCCAAGCCATAAATACAACTAACCCAAACCAAAAACTTCTTATAAAATCCTTTTGCAGACCAAATGAACCTATGTCTTATTGAGAGCAATATTTAATCTTATCCTAGATCAAAAGTAAGGAATAAAATAATAGACATAGATAAACTTTATGCAATGAATAAGAAAATTCACAACTCAATAAATAAGCACAAATGATAGACTTGAGCTTGGAATATCTACATTAAGTATGCACATTCGTGCTCCTATATCAATCCAGCTCAAAACATACACCACTTAAATAAATGAAAAGGAATAGAAACCTTCTATTTTATATTGACATAGTCTAGATATACATATGCTATATTCCTAACTAGAAACAAGTATCTAACTCAATGCTTTCGTATACTTCCCAATTTTCCAGCACTTTCTAAATGATCTGGGAAATCCTTTTATAGAAAAAGGATTGCAACAAGTCTTAAATTATTTAGGTGAAGAGACAACAACCAAAAAATTAATAATTCACATGAAAGACAAAATATGCATCAACCAACCACTGAATTATGACAAGATAATATCTTATTAGCCTACAGGACTTTTGCAATAACTACAGGATTGTTCTGATTAGCCAAACAAAACCTGTCTTTATTCCTCTCTACACAAAATCTTATTTGTAGCCACCAATCACCATAGGATGTTGGAAAACAGTCCTTTACTCAAGGAATAATGGAATGTCACTATTTATTTTAATTCATCTGGGGCACTTCTGTCTTCTTATGAAATCTAATTTTTTAACCACTAAGACTCAAGAGAAGGTCAAACATTAATGCAGCCGATATATGGATTCGTATAAGGGTTTTAAAAGATATGTAAATCTCATTAGAAACCCAAAACTATCATTCCCATCATAAATGCATTCTAAGTCATTAGATTTCTATCCAAAAAATATCCTATAACTAGATTAATACAACCCAGAAAAATCAAATTTGTTTATTTACTCTCCTGCAGCATGAAATGCAGAGCCACCACTTCAAAACCCTTAGGAAACCATTTAAAAAATCAAATATATGTTATTAACGGTCACACCTAGTGTGGAAAACACCATCGATGACCCAGATTAAAACTTAAATCCATCTTTAAAATGTGGTCGTCGATCTCCTTAAGAAAAAGAATAAAACAACATAGCTTATGGCTCCATGGATGTCCATGTGGTAGCATCTTGCGCATTTGACTTTTCCTCATCAACCTAGACAGATATCACCCAGATGTGATTCCACAAAGAATAACCATCAAGCATCTCTATATAGCGGAAACATGCATACTATTAGATTAAAAGAAACCTACTTTACCTTTTTCTTTGTTTGCAAACCTGGACCCATGGTCAAATCAGGAAATATGGCACCAAGGCATGATTATGTGAAGAAAAATATTTGATCACTTTCACATAGTGAGATCACACCAGTCGTTAGATGAAATAGATCTAACCACACATTAACTTGTATTAGGTTTTGAGATAGACAACCCCACAATCTGATATGGACACATGGTGTCAAAGCGTGATCCCATGGAGAATATCCAACAAGAAACCTATGATCAATGCATAATGCTTTTTGTCCAATCAAAATGATCTGATGTATCTTTAACTTCCCTTTAGCTCTGACCAGGCCTGCCACTTTCCATGTGTCGAATAGGCATGTTTTTGTGAAGAATAACTTCCCTGCAACTTTTGATCTTGTAAACGTGCCAACTGTCCAATCATTTCAGATCTGTCTTGACTTTATCCTACCACTTAGCTAAGAAGAAATAGGCCCCATGATCTTAGATTGACACTTGGAAACATGGTGTGATTCTGCAATAGAAAACACTAGGAACTTTGTGATCAAGGCATTACACCTGTCATTGGATCAACTAAGACATGCATGACTTATAGGAGAAAGAAAACACCATGAGAAATTCAGAAATTAAGAAATATTAAAATGAACCCCGCGCATGACTTAGGAAATATTAGGAAATGGACCTATGATGAAAACTCAAACCCATGGGAAAAAACACTTGGGTGACCCAAAAATTAACATCATTTTATAAGGAAAATGACAAAACTTAGGATTTTTGACAAAAAATGAACCAAGGGTTTGGAAACAATGACAAATTAGGGCTTAAGGACAGATTTCAGACATTGTAAAACATGAGTAGGACTCAAAACCATGAAAATATTTACTTTCCTCTGAGTGGCTTTGATTGGGGATGTATGTCTCTTGCAGGCATAACAAGATTCCAAAATCTCAGGGTTAAGAAGACCACCTATAGAAAGGAAACTACCCTACAACATGCAACAAAACTACATAAACATATTTACAACCTATGGTTCATGGATATTGAGAACTTAATGAGAAGTAGAATTTTAGGAATTTTCCATGAACTAGTGATTCCAAAAAATTTCCAATCAGATATTTAAAAATGTAAGAATCAGAACCCTAGATACTATTTTTACCTTTATCCTTTAGCCTGTACCTCCACATTAGGACCAAATCATCACTCTCAAAAGTTCTCACAGTGGTTCTTTTGTCAGATAAATCTGTACATTGAAGCTACAACCTAGAATTTTTATCATGTACCTCCCTTCTTGATTCATCTAACTATATCAAGTCATCCATTTTGATTCTATTTCATCATCCAATTCTTCATCATAAATTTGGTCAAACTTGTAAATCTGCAACAAGTTATTTTGTGGCAACCTAGCATGTACACCATACACTAGGTCAAAAGGAGCACAACCTATAGATTTATTTAATGTCACTCTATCAACCCACAATGCTTGCTACAACTTTGAATCCCAAGCCCTTTTATTTTTGGTAGGCACTCTTTTCAAAATCTTAGTCAGGCTTTTGTTGCTGGATTCATCTTGGTCATTCCCCTATGGGTGGTATGGGAAAGAATAGGATATTTGGGTCACATATTTCTAGCAGAATGCACTAAATTATTCAGATCTAAAACACTTTACATTATCTACCACTATAGTTTCTGGACAACCAAACCTAGTGAGGATATTCTACAATATATAGCCAATTACAACTTTACTAGTGGCTCTTTTAGTGGTAATAGCTTCAATCCACTTAGTAAAATAATCAGCTACCACCAGAATCCATGAGTGACCTCAAATAGACTTTTTATGGATCTCTTCAATGAAATCCACTCCCCACTTTTGAAAAGGTGCCTAAACTATAATAGGTCTCAAAGTTAAACTTCAACCAAATTGGAGCTTACCAGCAAATATTTGGCAAGCATCACATTTTTAAACAAAGTGGTGAGAATCTTTAAAAATGGTAGCCCACCAAAAACCAGATCTCAAAATATTATGTGTAGTGGATTTAGCCATGTAATGGCCCCCACACACATCATTGTTGATGCAGAGGGTTTGACAATCTAGAGCTTTTCCTTACTCCTAGGTGCGTGTTTGACCTATCCAACCATCCAATGGTTGTTATTTTTTGGATATTCCTCCTATTAGGATCTCCAAGACCCTCTCTACAAACTTCTCCTCCAAGGTATAGTTGGGTTTTAGAAGACTCCAATATTTCTAATCTCAACTAGTCCAACTAGTTAACCAAAAGCCTAGTTTCCTTCACTACAACTCCACCTAGATTGCCAATCCTCTACCAAGGATCTCCTCACACACTCACCATGACTCCACATACACTTATTGACCCTTTCTTGGTCATTTTTTATCCATCCCAACACTCCAAGACACTTCACCAATCCAATTGGTCATTAATTCACTAGGAGGCCTAATTGCTCAACTCCTAGTAGGTTTGTTTTCACCGATTTTGGTCAAATGCTCCCAAAATCTCCAAATGACTTCCCAAAAAAAATTGAAAATATTCAAGAGATCACCCAAAACTATCAAAATCCAAAACCATGACCTCTGAAAGCACCCAAAACCCCACTTTCTTTCAAGCCCTAGATTATAGCCTATTAATTAGGCCTCTGGACCAGTCAGCATGAAAAATTGTGAAACATGTCTCCAAACTTTGATTCACCTCCTTCCACCTTCAAATAATTTTAGGAGACTATCTATTTCATCTAAAACTTTCACTAATTCTTTCCCAAAAGGTCATGGGTGCTTGTTCAAATCCTTCCTTCTCCCTGTCCTCGCTCACCTGGTTTCACCAGTTAGGCATAGGGCTTCACTTCTGGCCTGTGAAATCCATTGAAACAACCAAAAAGGAAACCAAAACCCTATCTAAAGACCCTAACCCTAATTCCCCCATGGTTTCAGACAATTCCATTAGAGGGATTTTAGGTTAGAGCCATTTCTAACTAGGTAGCACTATTTTTGTCTCTGTCAAACCAGTGACCTTCAAAAACTTGAAACTATTGGAAACACTAAGAGGGGGGGGGGGGGGAATCAGTGNATTTTAGGTTAGAGCCATTTCTAACTAGGTAGCACTATTTTTGTCTCTGTCAAACCAGTGACCTTCAAAAACTTGAAACTATTGGAAACACTAAGAGGGGGGGGGGGGTGAATCAGTGTTTGATTAATTATTGTATTTCATAATTTTGAACATAAATCAAATAACATATGAAGCTTAACTCAATAACACATAACACCATATATGTTTATGGGGAAACCTTGATCAGAGGAAAACCCTAGTGGGAATTGGTACCCATAAATAATTGTACTAGTATAATGAACCTATTAAAGTTCCTTTGCCCTGTTAGGAGTAGTATTTACAATGTAAGTAAAATGACCCTTTTAGGATTCTTTACGAAAACCTTATTAGGGGTGAGGACTCACTATCCAAGAGCTACAACCTCCTGAAGATAGATATGCACTATATCTGAAATTTGAACTGCAGAAGTAACACGACTGTCTGATCAGTTCCTTTTATGTGCTGATGCTTTGATCTCTTAAAATAATTTATCTCATACTCATTAGTTCATACTTCTCTTCATTGTTTCTTCTCTACATATTCTCAACTCTTTCACTCGTTACAAGAATGCATATTAAGTATATATACATACTCAATAGACGCGACCAAAAACAAGACCTTAGTTGGCCCAAAAATTTTATACATGATGCTCCTAAACAAATTGTCTTAAGATTGTTTACAATAGTGTTTAAGACATAGTTACTGACTTATTACAATAGGTGCATAGAATTTACAAAACAAAATATTATACGCTAATCCAAAAACTGAGGTTGGCTCCATACTTTGTTCTCTGAACTGTTAGTGCACTTAATCTTTCTGTAACTTTTCTGTACTATCATTCAGTACCATGCATGTATAGGGTAAACATAAAAACATATCATAGAGCTTAATTATGAACACACATATCCTGATTCAATCTTACACACATGTGCTGGTGCTCTAATCGACTGCATAACTCTATTATGTTCTGTCTTCTATACTTAGCCATTTTTTTCTTCCAAGTTTACTTGAGAAATCTTCATATGACTTTGTTTCCATAACGACAACACAAAATAAGTCATATACGTTCAGATAGTCAACTTTCCAACAGAAAATTAACACTTAATATACTTCAAAACAAACTAGCTATTGCATATGGAAGATGAAAGAAAACACTACACTAACATGGAGCCTGATCCCCTATGCCAATCCGTACATAGCCTTACAGTAGCAAAGATACAGTGCGGATTATACAAAAATGGATACAGTCATCTGTACAAAGGTGTCAGAATTAAGTGTTTCAATCCAAAATCTCATTAACATCTTCAAAGCATTGAATCCATGCTCATATACCGAGCATGGGGTAGTTACATCAGTTCTAACTACATTTTGTCAATTCTTGCAAAAGTTGCTTGAGCAACTTTTCAAAGTTGCTAGCAACATTTTTTATTTTGATCATTTTGACCTTGTTTGTCAACTCGATGATTGATGTTGAATTATAAGACCCTAAATAGGATATGTAGGGTCTTAAAACATATTTCTAACTCATATTACCCTAAAATGGCAACATTTCACAATTTGAAGCCAAAATGTCCTAAAACACCCAATGGGCACTAAGGCCCTTACAAACATGAAGTTAAACTAACATTGTATCCAACCCCTAGGATATTATTCTAACACCCACACAAAAACCTACAACAACCCTAAACAACACCAAATCAAGAAATAGGGAGGTGCCCTACACCAATTATGCATTTTTTCTTACAGGTCCTTGTACTTGTTATGGTCTACACATTTCAGTAAGATTCCTTCATGGATTCTCCAACACAACTCACCATTAATAATAGAAAACTAAATAGAATGCAATTTAACTGTTCTCTTCTTATTTTCACCCATTTTAGGAGATAACATCATTTTCTATAAGTATCTAATAATATGTTTGAACCATTCACAACAATCCATATACAAATGTAAGGCCTTTTCTATTCTTCTAGCATGTTTACATGATTAGCATCTAAGTTTCTCTGAGCCATAAGATTTGGAAGTCCTAGGCCCCTAACCAAATTTTTGATCTGAATATCAATATTAAATTCTTTGATTCTACTTATCCATCTGCATATTTTTCCTAAAAAATCATGTTACACCAAAATGTCCTTCACAACACTAGGCACATAAGAAAATATGGTCGCTCCCACCAAATAATATCTAAAAGAATTAACATCTTTGACCAAAGCATATGCATATTTGTACATGATGTCATATTTCAATTCTACTACCTGTAAGGACATGCTAAAAAAGGAAATTGGTTGTTCAAAACGCTTTGAATTCTTTTGTAATAATACTGCAGCAATAATATTGTATGAAGAAAAGGAGAAAATTTACATAGTATTTCTGTAATAAGGTATCGTCAAAATAGGGTCATCTTTGATAGCCTTCTTAATGTCTGAGAAAGCCTTAGATGATTCTTCATTCCATTCTATCTTATCTCCTTTCTTCAACATCTTGAAATAGTGATACTAGTTTCTTCAAAATTTGTAACAAATCTTCTCAAGAAGTTTATTTGTCCAAAGAAAGACTGAATGCACTTGACATTATTGGGCTGAGGAACCTTGTCAATGTAATAAACCCTTTTAGGGTCATCTGAACTCCATCATTAGACACAATGTGTCCTAGGAGCTTTCCCTCTGTTACCCAAAAAACACATTTCTCTGGGTTAAAAGAAACCTCGTATTCCAAAGCTTTTACAAAATCCTTCTCAAGATGACCACAATGTTGATCTTCCTCTGTTGAATAAATTGTAATATTATCTTGTTAAACTACTAAAAAATTGTTTATAAAATACAAAAATGTCACATCCACAACTCTCTAAAAAGTTGCCCCAACATTTGTCAAGCTGAAAGGCATTCATACATAGGTACCCCAAGGTGTGGTAAATGCAGCCTTGAATTGATCTGATTCCTTGACCATAACCTATTTGCATCCTGAAAATCTATCCAACATTAACATCAATTCAGATCTAGTGACTCTTTGTAGCATGGCTTCCATATTGGGCAAGCCATAGATGTCCTTTAATGAAATTATGTTTAAATTTATGAAATCCACACAGAGCTAGATGTCTCCATTCTTTTTCCTTACTCAAATCAAATTTGATACCCATGTTTAATGTCTAATGGGTTTTATAATACTAGCATCTCTCATTTTCTTCAACTCTTCTTACATTTTCCAGTGCCAGTGTGGGATTAATAGGTCTTAACCTTTGTCTAAAATAATTTTTGTCTTCCTTCAAAGGAATCTCATGTAGAAAAAGATCTTCTCTATAGGCCTTTAGATCGTCATAAGACCATTCAAAAACATTCTTATACTTCCTAAGAAAATCAACTAACAACTTTCTAAGTTTAAGAGACAACCTCTTTCCAATATATACATTCTTGGGAGCTCCAAATGTTCCTAGATTTACTTCTTCCAAATTTTCTGGTTTGTTTACAACCTTTTCAGAAAAGGACTTGCCCTTATTATCAAATGCTTTCTCAAGAATAACTACTCCCTTTGGAACTCTATTTGATTTTAGATGTAGGGATTCCTTACCAAAAATAGTATCCTTACTATTCACGGTATCCACACATCCACTGAAATCCATCTCCATATTTCCAAAGTTTGCTTCAAAATATAAGAATCTCTGAATATCCAAATCATCTTCAAAAACCTGTAATCTTTTAATATTTTCTGGTATGGAAGGCCTAGATTGAACCTCTATTTTTTAGATTCCTGCAAATGTGATTTCATCTGGCCTCAAAGAAATATTGGCTAGCGAATCTGCCATTTTATTTTGGCTTCTATCCATCTAGTCAATACCAAATGCATCAAAATTTTCCAACTCATCCCAAACAACATTTTTGTATTACTTTAGTATTTGGTTCTTCCAAGGATACTTGGATCTTATTTGAGATATTACTAATTTAGAGTCTTCAATTACTCTGAGATTTCTTATTTTATGTCTTGAGGGCAACCTTAATCCAGTCACCAAAGCCTCATATTCTTCAATATTATTTGTACATATAAACAAAAAAGTGAAATAGAATTTGAAGGTCTTACCACTAGGAGTTATCAACACAAATCTTGCACCATCTCCCTCTTTAGAGATTTCACCATCAAAATACATGGTCCATAAGCCATTTTAGTCTTTCAAATTATCCTTTTCCTCAAATAAAAGAACATGTTGAACTACTCCTTCAACTTTACTATCTTGCACTTGGAAAGACCCAATATCAGTGTCTAAGAAACAATTGATACTAGCATCTTCACTTTCCTCAATCATGTGGAGAGTCCTAATTTCTCGAGACACTTTAACATGTTCACCAACAATATTGAAAGTTGAAAAGGACAAATCACATTGAATACTTCCTCCCATTGAAGCACTCCACTTCCTATATAATAGCATTCCATACTGAGGAGGAATATCAACAACTAAAACACTCACTGCTAGTATTTTTTTAGGATATGTAGCCAGTCTATAAGGCAAAGCCTTAATAGTACCAATGATAGGTACTTCCATAGAAACCATTGTCTAACATATTCCATGGGGAGTATCAACTTGCAATCCCATATACATCATTACTGCTATAGGCATAACAGTGTTAGTCACTCCAGAGTCTATGATGCAATTTTTTAGCATACATTGATAACCAAAGTCAAGAAAAAAGGATCCACAACTCACAAGGGGGTATTCACATGATTAGTATTCAAGTAATTCTGAGGGATTTTTGAAATAATTTCTTCTGACTCTTTCCCCTTATTTTCAGATTTATCAACTATATTTCCCATTTTCTCATTCCCTTCTAGTTTTTGAATCATTGCGAAAGAAATGTCATTCACCCATGTTAGGGATTTTTCTTTATGTTCCCCTACCCTCATCATTTCTAACAATGGAAAATTAATGGTAATCTATGACAACAGTTACCCCATAACAATATTGGTGTATTTTATATAATAGAACTCTTGTTTCACAGTAACAACACTTCCATCCTCAACCTGAATGGCCAAGCCTGGCTCACTTCTTTTTGGTTTCTTATTATCCTTTTGAAAAGGGAGAAGATTTATTTATGGCATCTTTTATTTTACCTCATATACAATAGTTGGGCCATTAGAGTTATCTTCTATCCTAAGCTTTATCCTTTTGACATCGTCAACATATTTTCCCTTTTCTTGTTGATGCTTAGTGTCTGTTTTGGTTTCTTTGATAAAAATACTAGCTGGTTTTCCATCTTCATTACCAACTCTTTTATTTCACAAATTGTAATTACTCATTTCTTCAGTAACCATGTCAGTGGGGATTTGTGCTATCTCTTCATCAGAATTTATTCTTAATACAATGGGTTCTTTACCCCTTTCAACATTACACCTTATATCATCAATTTCCTCTTCTTCTTCATTAGAGAGAACCTATTGATGATATACTTGTCTTCTGCTTTGTGAGTTAGACACATCTTGGTTTTGAGTCTCATCATCAAAATCTTCTTCACTCCATAGGTGTGAAAAATTCATAGCACAACCACTATCATCATATAGGATATCTTCCTCCTCTCCTTGTTCCTCTTTTGCAGATACATTCAAGTCAAAAACACAATAATTAGGATTGTGTGTGGATTGGAAAGCGATACACCCTGAAACATCATCACATATGTTAATAGAGTTTTTTTTTCAAAGGATCAGGGGTCTAATCATAGGGTTATCTTTCTTTTGTGGGAGAATGGGCTTCCCATCCTTCCACTGGGTGGCATATGGGTAATTTTTCATCCTTAGTTACCGATTAAAAGTCCTTAAGGATGGATTATAATTATTTTGAGCCCTATTATTCTTATTTTATCTAGCCTTTAAATCCTTTATGATATTTAAAATATGCTTAAAACTATCCTCCTCCTTATGTTTCACATTGGAAGGCTTGACTGATTCTTTCTTATTGAATCTAGTAGGATTACATTCTTCCCTTCTATCCACTTTTCCTTATACTCTTCTATTATTCTCAATGTTAACAATTATCTTATAATCTTATCTAATGTTTATAGGATTCTTATCTCTAAGAATATATCCCATGTTAGTATCAAAGGCATTTAAATAGGTATCAAGACATACCTTATCATCAAGCCTCATTACTTGGAAAAGCTTATGCATGGCCCTTTGGAATTTTATATTGAATTCAAAAACATCCTCATTTGGATTTTCCTTGGTTTTGTTTAATTCATTCAACATGAATCCTTCATTATTATTGTCACCATATTTCTCCTTAAAATAATTTTTTGGTTCATCCATAGATCCCACAGAATCATGAGGTAATCCTCTAAACCAATCCCTAGCTTCCTCAACTAGAGACTGAAAAAAAAGTTTCATCATAACATCATCATGTATAATCTCATAATCATCCATCATATCAATAAACTTCTTCAAATTCTCTTCACAAGTGATGACATTATTTTGAGCAAATTTACGAAGTCTATCTCTAATTTCATTTGGAACTTCATTAGGGAAACTAAGAATACTAAGAAAAGAGAAGTTTTTGTACCTTTTTTGCATGAATCGGTATCCTTTGGAATTGATCATCATTCTAGAAGGTAGATGATTTGGAATTTGATGTTGAATCAATCTCAACACGGGTTGGTAGTGCAAAACTTATTGTTTGCTTCATAGAATCTCCTTGATTCACACCAGGTGCTGAGGAAGTGGTAGTGGCATGAGAAGGTCCAAAAGAATACCTAAGAAAATCAATCTTCTTCTTCATTTTTAAAGAAGAAACCTCCAATTCTACTTTGTCAAGCTCCTTGTCCATGATCACTTTCTCTCCTTTTTATTTTCAAGATCAGTGTCCAATTTGGACATAAGATCAACTGGATCCTTGTGACTCTCGAGTTCATTTATTTGAATTCCTATCATCCTCTACTTTCCCTTATCCTTAGGGCTTTCAGTATCAAAAAATTAAAGGATAAAAGGCTCCTCTTCAGACCTCTCAGGTGTTTCAACATAATTTATTTCATATATGTTCAACAATTTCCTTCTCAATTAGTCAAATATGATATGCTCTTGTCTTATCATATTCTCCTTCTCTTTCTCCCTTTGTTGTCTAATGGCTATCTACTCTTGCATTCTCTTATCCAATTAAGTAGCTTCTTTAGAGAGACTTTCAGAGTCTAGGAGAGTGGATTCAAATCCCTCCTCTTCTCTCTCATTAGGAGAATAGTTATATCCATATGCACCCAATCCTAAGTCTGCAACCTCTTCATATTCAGACATTTCCTTCATGGGGGTGTTGGATTGGATCTTCTACCCTAGTGTTCTCCTTTTGTCTCCTAGTTTGAGAAATACTTTTGTTATTATTTTCTTTCCTTGGATGACAAACTTTGGAGGTAGTTGGAATCCCATCTTCCAATTTATTTTTAGGATGTCTTTTCACCCAAGATCTAGTATTTCTATTACTCATATTGAGAAAGTGTGTATAAATTAATATTTATTACTCAACACTACTGCAGATATTTCTTCAAGTCACCACCCAAAAAAGTTGGGAAAATACAACACTAGCTTATATGAATACTACAATAAGGGAAATGACAAGACAAAGGATAACAACCATGGGCTAAGAAAGAGTAAATTTGTGCTTCAAAGGTCAACTTACTACTTTTATGGGTTAAATGATATGAGTATTAAAATACCAGAGATTGTTTGAAAGGTTTAAAAAGACTTTTGCATCTCTATCCTCAAAAAATACTTTTTCATTGCTATCCCTAGTGGAGTCTCCATTTTGTTGGTGTTTTAAAATGTTTTACGCTTTACAAGCTACCAATATACCTTTAGATGGATTTTGAAGAATGGTTAGTTCCAAATATTGGAAAATCTAAGGTAACTGGACCAACTATAGGGACAAGACTTCCCTATGCACTTTTGGTTCTGCAAGACAAAGGTAGGTACACCTATTCTAGCTCAATATACAATACCTTACAACTCTTTATGGATTTAAAAAAACATAAAAGTGTAAGAAAGTACTAAATGATAACCACTCATTCATTGACCCTCGATTACCATGAAGAACATACAACTTACAACTACAAAACTCAAAAGGATTCTGAATTGGTTTTGATTTAAAATTTGTAAAATATAAGCAAACCCAATCAAACATGTATCAGTATAGAAGGTACTAATTATTGATCAGTGCTTTGTCCATTCAGAAATATCTCTAATACAAATGCAGAACATAGAAACCAGCTACAATCAAAGATTCAAATCCATAAATACAACTTACCCAGATAAAACACTTCTGATTAAATCCTTGTGCAGACCAAATGAACCTATGTCTTATCCAGAGAAATATTTAATTTGATCCTAGATCAAATCTAATGAATAAAAACATACACATATATAAATTGGAAGCTTGTGGAGCTAGAGCATCGTTAGGAGCGGGATTGGCAGAGGAAGACATTTCCAAGGATGATGATAGCAATGTAGATGATGGGGACTGGGCCTTCGGGGGATGTGCACACATTTTTGTTGCCGATGGGGGATAGGATCTTGGGGTTTCCTTGGCGGCCCCTCTTCTTATCTAGGGGTTTGAATGTTGGGCGTTTGTTTCTTTATATGGAGCTCTATTTTTGAGAGACCCATCTAATGGAGCTGGGCACAGATACATGATGGAAGGGCTTATACTTAGTGGAAGTGTTGAAAAGATATATTGGCTACTTGAGGGTCCATGGTGCTATAAGGATTTACTTAATGTGGTTGATGCTGCTAGGTTGGACTCTACTTGGGCTGACTTTGCCTCTTTTTGTTCTACTAGGTCTATGACCTTCATTTTTGTTTATGCCTTGTTTATGGATGCTTCTTGTTTATAGGTGAGTGGATTGGTTTTCCCTCTTTTGGGGGATTCTCTCTTTGGCCATTTTCTTATATGATATACTCCTATTGAGGTGGAGTATATTCATATTAAGGTGCGGCTCTCTCTTGTGGCTATTTGGTGGTGGAGATTCTCTTTGCTACTACTCCCTTCACCCTTGAATCCTTTTGAGGTTGATGTCATACATCCTATGGAGGTGGAATATGTTTTCTAGATGGAGTGTTCTTGTGGGCATAAATGGTCTCCTCTCTCTTATTGCTACTTAATCAATGGTTGGATCTGGCTGGGTGATGGCCCTTATCTTTTGGAGATTGAGCTACTTTGTGGTGCTAGTAAAGTTCTAGGGGAAAGCCCTTGGTGGTGGTTGTCCCATGGTCTTGGTATTCCAAGCATTAATACAAGTGGCGTGTTGCTACATATGGTCAAAGTGTTATTTTTTTGATGCAGGGTCTCACAGTTTTGGGTATCAATTTTGATTCCATTGCTATGGGAGATGAAGTCTATTATAACCCTCATTTAATGTTTTTTCTTTCTTTCTTTTGGCTAGGGGTTGGTAGGAATCTGTAGGTGGATGCTCCTAATTTTGATCTGAATATTGGGTGTTTTCTATTGAGGGTGAAGGCAATTTTTGGAAGTGGTCATACTCTGGTTGGTTATGTTGTTTTTGGGAGGCATTTCAAAAACCTTGATACTAGTTGGGGGAGCCTTAAAACTCCAGCAATCTCTTTCTAATTTAAGGCTTTGGCCTTCCTCTCTAGGTTTTGAGCAACTAGATCTTTAGTGTTTCTTCTTTTTATTGTTGTTGTTGTTGTTGTTGTTGTTGTTGTTGTTGTTGTTGTTGTTGTTGTTGCTATGTTGTTGTTGTTGTTGCTATTTTTGTTGCTATTGCTATTGCTATTGTTGTTGCTGTTGCTGTTGTTGTTTCTATTGTTGTTGATGGTGCTATTGCTATTGTTGTTGTTGTTGTTGTTGTGGTGTTGGTTTGGGGCTGCTGATATTTCTATTGGTAGTATGTGCTTGGGGGTTCTATAATGCATCTCTCTTTGTCCCCCAATAGTCTCTTTTTGAGCTATGCTTCTATTTACTATCTTTTTCTATTATTTTAAAGGGTTACAGTTCCCTTCAAAAGCTATTTTTACCTTAATCATAAATCTATGCAATAAATCATAAAATTAACAACTCAATAAATAAGCACAAATGAGATACTTGAATTTGGAATATCTATATTAAGTATGAAGAATCACTCTCTTATATCAATCTGGTTCAAAACATCCACCACTTCAATAAATGTAAGAGAACATAAGCCTTATATTCTATATTAACACATTCTAGATAAAAATCTACTATATTCCCGACTGGAAACAAGTATGCAACTCATTGCTTTCCTCTAATTCCCAAATTTTTAGCCCTTTCTAAATGATCTTGGGAATCCTTTTATAGAACAAGGATTGCAAAAATACTTAGATCATTTAGGTCAAGAGCCAACAACCAAAAACTTAATAATTCACATGAAAGACAAATTATGCAATAAAACCAAAGACTAAATTATGACAAGATAATATCTTATTGGACTACAAGACCTTTGCAATAACTATAGCATTGTTTTGATTATCCCAGTAAAACCTTTGTCTTTATTCCTCTCTGCAAAAATATAATTTGTAGCCACCAATCATCTTAGGATCTTGGATAACAGACCTTTACTGAAGGAATAATGGAATGTCCCTATTTGTTTTAATTCATCTGGGGCATATCTGTTCTCATATGAAATCTAATTTTCCAACCACTAAGACTCAGGAGAAGATCAAACATTAATGTAGAAGAGACAGGGAGTCGTCTAAGGGTTCTGAAAGATTTACAAATATGATTAGAAACCGTAAACTATCATTCTCATCACAAATGCAATCTGAGTCATAAGATTTCTATCCAAAAAACATCCTATAATTGGACTTATACAATCTAGAAAAATAATATTTGTCTATTTACTCTCCTATAGCATGAAACGTAGAGCCACCACTTCAAAACCCCCAAGAAACCATTTAAAATTCAAATATCTATTATTGATAATCACACCTGGTGTGGAAAACACCATCGATGACTCGGATTAAAACTTAAATCCATCTTTAAAATGTGGCCATCGATCTCCTTAAGAAAAATAATAAAATACAATAGCTAATGACTCCCTAGATGTCCATGTGGTAGCATCTCACACATTTGAATTTTCCTCATCAACCCAGATAGGTGTCACCCAGACATGATTCCACAAAGAATAACCATCGAGAATCTCTGCATAGCTGAAACACAAACACTGTCAGATTAAAAGAAACCTACTTTACCTTTAGCTCTATTTACAAACCTATACCTATGGTCAAATCAGGACACATGGCACCAAGGCATGATTTTGCAAAGAATAATCTTTGAGAAATTTCACACAGTGGCATCATGCCATCCATTTGATGAAATAGATCTAACCAGACATCAACTTCTCTTAGGATTTGAGACTAACAACCCCAAAATCTTATGTAGACATGTGGTGTCAAAGTGTGATCTTGTAGAGAATATCAAACAAGCAACCTCTAGTCCAGGCATCACGCCTTTCATCTGATCAAAATGATTTGATGTATCTTTAGCTTCCCCTTAGCTTTGATCAGGTCCACCACATTCCACATGTTGCATAGGCGTGTTTCTGCAAAGAATATCTTCCTTGTAGCTTTTGATCCCAGAAATGCACTAACCATCTGATCATTTCAGCTTTTTCCTGACTTTATCGTACCACTTAGCTCAAAAGAAGTGAGCCACATGATCTTATATTGACACTTGGCAACATGGCTGGACTCCACAATGGATAAACACCACGCAATTCATGATCAAGGCATTATGCCTACCATTTGATCAACTAAGTCATGCATGACATCTAGGGGAAATAAAATACTGTGGGAACTTAGGAACTTAAGAAATATTAAAATGAACCCCGAGAATAAATTAAGAAAAATTAGGAAATGGCACCTCAACAACAACTTAAACCCATGGGAAAAGAATGACTTAGAACCATGAAATTTTTTACAGTCCTAACACTTCATTTGAATCTAGAAATCTATAAATTATTTAGTCTCAATAAAACTTTTCATATTCAATGAACGTGGCCGATATGGCCTCTCTTTCATTCACAAAATCAATAGGTTTATCCTCCTCTTGAAGATGGGCCTTGTAGCCATGCATTTCCTCTTGATATACTAAAGTACAATTAGGTTTATCCACCTCCTCTTTTTGAAGTGTCTTAAGTGCCTCCTGTGCTTGCATTATGCTCTATATTTATTTTAATCTAACATACTTTGTTTGTGTTATTTTTGTTATCGACATGATGAAATGATTTCAATGACAGTAACTAATTTTGGTTTCCAGTATCTTAGCTATTGTAGATGGTTGGTTTATTTTGTTGTTTGTAGTTTTGATCATATATGCATGATGATGCTAGAGATGTGACATGATGTTTGTTTTATTTTGTATTTTGAATTGGACTGGGGATTATATTTATAGCTGATGGATGTTATTGAAGTCATTATTATGGTGTTTTTATGCTATAGATGTCTATCTTTTACCTTCAGTAAATATATTCTCAGATGGCTGTAAATGATTATTTAAATGCTTTAATTTAAATAATATATTGTGAGATTATATATTGTTATATTGTGTTGCACCACTACTATGCATTTTTCTTGTTGGTGCTAGTATGAAGTGAAACAAATTTGTAGTTACCCCCTCTGTGAGGTCTACACGATGGTGCCATCTACTTCATTGTTTGATTATTATAAGTTATACTTTGGTTATTTTTATATGAGAAATTAACATGATGTTTTCTTGTTTAATAAATAGATACCTAGTACATTCATCCTGAGTTACAGGATTTGAGTATGTACCTATATCCCTAGTAGTGGCACAACAGATAGTATTTCATCCTTGTATGGACGACGTATCCATAAGTAGTATATTATTCCCTCTGGTACATGTCGGTAAATTTGGATTTATTATGCATCCCTGATAGACCAGTGACTGTCTGTGCATTTAGATGATTCCACTGTTGTCGTGTATGATTTAATTAAACATTTTTTTAATGCTTTGGGAAATTTTAATATTTTTTACTCACTATTTGGCCATTGTTGGATTCCAATTATTAGGCATCAATTTAATTATTTTGGGACAAAAGGTCAGTAGTTTATTTTAATATTTAAATAACCTATTTAAAAAATCATTTTTTATAAAGTGCTTTTTATGTTGAAAAGTGTGTTCTTTTTACTCACTTCTTCCTTTTTGGTTTTTATAAAAAATAAGAATTTTGCTCCAAACTCGATGGGATAAATTTGTTGTTTTGTTAGTTCTATGAAATCAAATCTTGGTGGGAAGTGGCTCATTGGAATCGTGCCATGAGTCCCTTCATTTTTTTGGAAGGACTTTTTCATTCAGCTAGGAAATTTATTTATTCCTCAATCTTCAAAGTTTCTCATCCGGCTTTCAGGTAGGGCCTTCGGTATTTTAATCATTTATTGATCGTTTGATCTGGTTCCTATTGTCTTTTGTTTGATGGGCTGAGAGTTAGTACTCCCCCACTTTCTAGAAGCTTTCAAATGCTTGGTTGACTCACCATGAGAAACTGTGGTTTTCATAATTGGTTTTAATACCGTTATGCTGGTTATTTTTCTTTGTTTAACTAGAACTAAAATTTTATTGGTTTAGTGTGTTGTTGGGTGCCTTAGGGAATATGGGGTTTTGTTTTGTATCTTTCTGAGAAGTTTGATTTCTAGGAGATTTTGGGGGTCACCTCATTTCTCCTGCCGCCCATTTTTACTGGTTATTTTGTTCTGTTTAATTTGAATATTCGAGTGTGTTTTCCTCCAAATTTACAACCATATTATGGTTTTACATTATTAATTTTATATTCATGAGTGAATCTGTACTCCTAGAAAAGTGTGCAGTTGAGTGTGCTATGAGAACTTGTGATTGTTTTTCCATTTTGTGGAATTGTTCTCCATGCTTGATTTCAATCACATTGTAATCTGTGATGATGGTGTTTCAGACCACATCACAAGATATTTGTGTACCATGAAGGGATTACACTGGGAGCGATGCTCTTGGTTGATGCCAATATAGTCATGTGATTTATTTATGTTACCTCCCTCTTTGATTGAGGTTTGGAATCTTTTTTTGTATCATTGTGTTTGACTGGTAGGTGTGGAGTAAAGTTTTGATCATATATGCATGATGATGCTATAAATGTGACATGATGTTTGTTTTATTTTGTATTTTTAATTGGACTGAGGATTATATTTATATCTAATGGATGGGTATGTGCAAGATCATGGGGGGCCAAAAAGTGGCGATGTGAAAAAATCCACTTTTGACTCGTCCAAAAATGCATGAAAATGTTTGTTGAGTTTTTAGTAGGCCTGGGAGTCAATACACTTGGGCAAAACTGACACCAAAGAACAAGCCTAATCGGGTACATGATATTTTTGGGTACATGATATTTTTGGGTACCTAAAAATATTGGGTACCCAATTTTTTGGGGTACCTGAAACCTGTGGCATAAATCAAAACATGCGAGCCGCTTTCCTCATTTATCTCATCGTTTTGGGTTTGGAAAACAGATAGAAATATCCTATATGCAATTTTTTCGAGTACCTGATTGCTCCAACAACAAATTTGACTCCACGGTTTATCTAGTAAGCAAATTCTTGTTATATCTGGATTAATTTTTTTCATTTTCATGTTAAATGCAGTTTTTTTGGTTAAAATGGGGTTTTGTATTGATTTTTTTAATAATATATGAAATCAATTTGAAATTTATATTTTTATATTATTTAATTAGGCATGACTGACAACAATGAAGATAATAACACTCCCCCACCAAATAATGATCCCCAAAACAATCCAGAACCGCTTCAAAACCCTCAATCTTTAGAGGATTTGATACAAGAGAATTTGAACACTATACAAGGATTCAAAAACACGTATAAGAATATACCTACGTTAGCTCCTATGCTTGCCACCCTAAATACCATTGTTGAAAACATTGACAACCTTATGCAACAACATAATGTTGCTCTTCATTGGCGTGATGATATGCACACCCAATTTGATGACGGGCTTGACCATGATGGGATTGTTGCCCTTAATATAAATAAGGGAGATATAGCCTCCCTTTTTTTTAATCCTAAAACTGGATTAAAATTTGACCCCAAAAAGCCAAAATTATCAATAAAATGGTGCACAAACGAAGCAAT
>MU226921.1:459318-470412 GCA_018584345.1 Thuja plicata | reverse complement strand
TAAATACATATTAATATATATATAATACATATAAAATAATATATAATATATGATTTATAATGTAACATTTAATATTAATATATATTATATAATATTTAATGTAAAATGTATGTTATATAATATTTAACATATAATCTAATATATAATTTAATATATATATAATCTATAATATTTATAATATATAATATAATATATAATCTATTATATAATCTAATATTATATATCTAATATATAATATCAAAAAATGAGGGAGAAAGGGGTTGAAAACAAATTTAGAGGGAGAAAAAGGAGGGAAAATTCAAAATTCTGTCAAGATTTTTGGTTACCCAAAAATATCGGGTACCCGAAAAATCAGGTACCCGATTAGGCTCGGTATTACTTTGTGCACCAAACCTACCTGGTCAACTCTTCAAATGTCCCAAAAACATGTTTTTCCCCTGTTTCTCTGAGTTTTAGACTTCAACCATGTAGCTGACGACTTTTTCTTCACCCAAAGTGGAAGAAATAAAAAGGGTAGTTTAAGGAGATTATCAGCTTTCTATCGATATAATTGCTGTCAAATTTTGAATTCGGTAAGTAATTATTTGTTATTTTCTAATTGAGTTACCTCTAAAGTGCTGATTTACATACTGATTGAAAAATGAATATAACTTTCAGATGGTATAACATTTTTGAAATCTGAAAAATGCGTCACATTCTATGCTTCGCTTACTATAAGGGTAATTTTTTTTTGAAATTTGGTAAAGTTTTCAATGAGTTAAGGTGGTCAGACACGGGAATTTTTATTCTGAAAATGTTGTAGCAGAAAATTCATAATTAATTATTTATTTGGAATAAAATTACACAAAAATATGCATCACATCCGGGCATGAGTCTACTATGTATATCTAAAACCTTATAAAAAATATTATCATTTGATCATGATTAAGGTGGTCAGACATACACCTACTTCTTATTTTTTTCTTGAAATTTTTGTAATACTGCATTGAAATATATACTTTTCACCAATTATATTAATCTTTTTTCAAGAAAGGCCTAGTAGTTTAGAAACTACATTCAATTTCCTACAGATTCTATTCTTACAACTTTTCAGTATTAGGTAGCTAGCTAGTTCAAATTTTCACGTCAAATTGACTAACCCTGATTTGCTGATTTTCCATTGCCACTTAAGGGCATAGTTGGCCCCTCACGATCTTGCACATACCCGAATGTTATTGGAATCATTATTATGGTGTTTTTATGTTGTGGATGTCTATCTTTTACCTTCAGTAAATATATGCTTAGATGGTTGTAAATTATTATTTAAATGCTTTAATTTAAATAATATATTGTGTGATTATATATTTTTATATTGTGCTACACCACTACTATGCATTTTTCCTGTTGGTGGTAGTATGAAGTGAGACAAATTCGTAGTTACCCCCTCTGTGAGGTCTACATGTTGGTGTCATATCCTTCATTGTTTGATTATTATAAGTTGTGCTTTGGTTATTTTTATATGAGAAAGTACACATGATGTTTTCTTGTTTAATAAATAGATACCTAGTACATTCATCCTGAGTTACAGGATTTGAGTATGTACCTATATCCCTAGTAGTGGCACAATAGATAGTATTTCATCCCTATATGGATGACGTATCCATAAGTAGTATATTATTCCCTCTAGTACATGTTGGGAAATTTGGATTCATTATGCATCCCTGATAGACCAGTGATTGTCTGTGCATTTACATGATTCCACTGTTGTCATGTATGATTTAATTAAACATTTTTTTAATGCTTTGGGAAATTTTAATATTTTTTTTATTCGCTATTTGGCCATTGTTGGATTCCAATTATCTGGCATCAATTTAATTATTTTGGGACAAAATTTCA
Source organism: Thuja plicata (assembly GCA_018584345.1). NCBI lineage: Eukaryota > Viridiplantae > Streptophyta > Pinopsida > Cupressales > Cupressaceae > Thuja > Thuja plicata. The sequence continues at coordinate 468,537 of MU226921.1, read as the reverse complement.
TTATTTTATTTTAATATATAAATAACCTATTTTAAAAATCACTTTTTATAAAGTTCTTTATATGTTGAAAAGTGAGTTCTTTTTACTCACTTCTTCCTTTTGGTTTTTATAAAAAATAAGAATTTTTCTCCAAACTTGATGAGATAAATTCGTTGTTTTGTTAGTTGTGTTTAATCAAATTTTTGTGGGAAGTGGCTCATTGGAATCATGCCATGAGTCCCTTCATTTTTGTGAAAGGACTTTTTTATTCAGCTAGGACATTTATTTATTCCTCAATCTTCCAAGTTTCTGCTCCCACTTTGAGGTAGGGCCTTCAGTATTTTAATCATTTATTGATCGTTTGATCTGGTTCTTGTTTTCTTTTGTTTGATGGGCTGAGAGTTAGTACTCCCCCACTTTCTAGAAGCTTTCAAAAGCCTGGTTGACTCACCATGAGAAATTGTGGTTTTCATAATTGGTTTTAATACCATTATGCTGGTTATTTTTCTTTGTTTAACTAGAACTAAAATTTTATGGGTTTAGTGTGTTGTTGGGTGCCTTAGGGAATATGGGGTTTTGTTTTGTATCTTTCTGAGAAGTTTGATTTCTAGGAAATTTTGGGGATTGCCTCATTTCTCCTGCCGCCCATTTATACTAGTTATTTTGTTCTGTTTAATTTGAATATTTGAGTGTGTTTTCCTCCAACTTTCCAACCATATTATGGTTTTACATTATTAATTTTATATTCATGAGTGAATCTGTACTCCTAGAAAAGTGTTTAGTTGAGTGTGCTATGAGCACTTGTAATTATTTTTCCAATTTGTGGAATTGTTCTCCATGCTTGATTTCAATCACATTGTAATCTGTGATGATGGTGTTTGAGACCACATCACAATATATTTTTGTGCCATGAAGGGATTACACTGGGACTGATTCTCTTGGTTGATGCCAATATAGCCATGTGATTTATTTATGTTACATCCCTCTTTGATTGAGGTTTGGAATCTTTTTTTACATCATTATGTTTGACTGGTAGGTGTGGTGTACTCAACATTGATTGAATCTTTGATTGCATCATTCTGTTTGACTGGTGGTGTGGTGTGGTTATCCACTTGCAACATTGAATCTGATTAAACCGGTATTCATACTCCCATAGTTAGTCATTAATCTAGTGAGGGTTGTACTTGGTTTCATAGAAAGGGGTTACCACATGAGAGAAAGTCATATTCATATTCTTATGGTCGTAGTGGCACTAGTAAGGATTATATTGACTCCTAGTTCCACCACGCTCCATGATGAAAATATATCTCAGTTTGCATCTCTTTCGCAAACCTCAAGGAAAATTAGTTGCATTGCATCTTCATGTTAGATTAATTGCATTCTCCAAGTTATTTTTGAAATGGCTTTCCTTTCTAGCAATTTTCCCAGAACAAGGGGGGAAATAAAGTTGACAACACTTCATCAATTTAATAGTTTCAAGTCATCAATATAAGATTATCCTTTGCATTCATAACCATTAATCATTATTCATTATATATTCATATCAAGAGAAAAGAAAAGAAAAGAAACATTATTCATTATTCATTTATCCACCTCATTTAGAATTGCACATCATAAATTACATTGCATACATCCAAAAAAAAAAAATCAAAAAGATAGTTGCATTCATTTATCATAGCACTAAGTATTGCATCCATTGCATTGCATAATACATCATGGTTAAATAAGAAAAATCATATAGAAAGAAGTTGCATTAACATCATTTGCATCCATTTATCTATGTCCTACTCTAAGACATTGCATCCATAGCATAATAGAAATAAATGCATCATAGAAACATGTAGATATGCATAGAAAGAAATCTCATAACATCATCAAATGAGGAATCAAAGATCATCATAGATAAATGTCCATCATCAATGTCTATAACATAATTTAGTACATCAAAAGGTACATCAACAAAATGATCCATACATCAAAGTCCTGATCAAAAATACATAAGATACACATTAATGCAATATCAAGATATCATGGATCCCAAATCTGTCTCATAACCTAGCAGGGGCACCTAATCCATCTCCAGCTATACCTGTGCCTAAACCCCCTGCACCATCGATATCCCTATCACCTTCTCTATCCTGTGTACCAGGAGGTGCCTGACTAGTGCTCACACTGGTAGGTAACTAAGCCAAAGTAGCTAGAAACTGCTGCAACATAGTAGAAACCTGATCTAATTGAACAGTAACTACAGTCATCCCTGAACATCCTGCACTAAACCATCCACAATGGGAGGAACTAGAGGTACCTGCGATGCTGGAGGAGCTTGCAGTACCTATGGTATCACCAGTGCCATGCTGCACTATGGATCAACTTGTGGAATCTGTTCCTGCACTAGAACTTGTCTGGCCACATGGACACATTTGTATCTTTGTCTAGCCCAATCTACACCAAATCTCAAAGGAGCCTGACCCTGAGGTACCTGTGCCTATTCTAGTCTCTGTCTAGGCTTCCTAAATCCTCCCCCTCGACCCCTAACATGTCCACCTCTCATCCACGGTCCTATAGCTCTCTGTACTCGAGGCGCCCTATGTGCCCTCTGAACTCTCCATCTCCATGGTCTCCTACCATCATCTCCATCATCATCTGAAAGCTCATCCACATCAGGAATAGGCTCTACTAGATCTGTGAGTCTAACAAAGTGATGTCACATGAATCACTCTTGATACTCAGCTGACATGCCTGCATCTGCAACATGTGTCATGATATCCCACATAGCATAACCTAGCTGATCAATCTATAAATAGGCCAACTCATAGTCAACCTGTGCTCCCCACATCAATCTCTCAGCAAATACCCTAGCATAAAGAGCCATACCCTGAGGCATGTCCTGAACTTGACTGTACTGATGAATCACTCTCCCAAAGCAAAATCTCTCAATAACTAATGGTGATCGGCCAATCATCCATCAAGGAGAAAACATATATGGTAGCTCATCATCATCCTCTCGCCAGCTCTCACAATGCAGATATGACCTCCATATGACCTAATCTATATCATCTATAGTCCATCTCCAAAATTCAACCTTGCCCAGACGATGCTGGACAACCATGCCATCATACAAAAATGCATACAGATATCCACGGACTCGCACTCGTGCTGAAACTGGTCTTGTAATAGGGATATGCTCCCAGGTCCACAACTGCAATACCACCGCACCTATAGAAAGAGCTATACTGCACCTATACACAACATCATGCAGATCATGATACAACTGAGCTAATATACAAGAGCCCCAATCAAATCTCTGAGGATGTGCAATCAAGTCCTCCAAAATCTGGCCCAATCCAACCGTAAAGCCACATCCTCTTCTGTCTGGAAGAAGTAATTCTCCAATCACCACTCCTAAAAATTCTGGTAAAGTGGGAAAATAGGAAAATTGTGCCCAAGTAATACAATCAGCATCAATGGTGTTGTCTCCAAACACCTGTTTGCATACACTGCTATCATAAACTGAATCATAATACACCCTCTCTCCATGAGTCAGGATCCTCAATAATCTGTACACATCCTCAGGCATGATAGTCATCTCGCTGAGGGGTAGATGAAATGTATTATGGTCAGAGTGCCATCACTCTGCCATAGCTGTCAAAAGATGTTGGTTCAGCTGAAATCGAGGGAGATCTAGAAGGAAACCGAGCCCACATGTCTCAATAGTTCGCCGCTCAGGCGCTGTAAGCTCATCAACTAAATAAAAAATCCAGGATGCTACACCCCATTTCCGTAACTTACATTAATGTTCCTACATTTTGAAACAAAGTGAATCATATTAGTCTTTCTATTAGTGAACCATTCTGCATCAATCAAACACATTAAATCTATCTTTTCTCTAACTTGAGCGCATCAACTTATTGCTCCTAACCTCTATATCTTGAGACACAAGGACAATTTGTAATCATTTTTAATCAAATCCAATTGACCTATTAAACATTCATCAATATGAATTTTCTAATATCCTAAACACTAAGTGACAATCTAGACGCACATTTTCTAGCTTGGAATCTAATTGAGTTATGTGGACGATTGATCGAAAGGATTTCATCTATTTTATCTCAAATTTCAAACTTCATGGTAGGTGACACTTTAATAAGTGTACACAGATTTTCAAGCCCTGTGGAATTTAAATCATTAAATGTGACACTTTAATCATTGGAGGTGACACTTTTCTAATCAGGCAGCCTTTTAAAGTCCTATGCGGCTTTTTAAATATCCTAAGTGGCCTTTATAAACTAGGGTTTTTTAGGCGGCTTTTTTTCTATTTGGGTTGCAATTTTTCCCTAATTCTTAGGTGGCTAAGGATTTCTCCTACGCGGCTTTTCAATATTTGGAGGCAGCTTTTCTAGGCCCTAAGAAACTCTTTATCTATCCTACATGGCTTTTCACTAAATTTTACCTAGAAAGCATTAAAAACATGTATTAAATGCTCTTTAAAGAGCAATAAATGCACTAGGAAGGTTCAAACCACTCACCGGAGGCCTGTAGTCAAGAGGTCTCATATATCGGTGCGCTTGCTTGATCCTATGCTCTCAAATGGGGACCACCATCGATGTCAATTGTCAGAGGCTCAGAGCAAAATCTCAATAGTAAAAAGTGAAAATGAATAGTAAATTTGGGTTTTTCAAACTATTTAAGCTATTTTACCCTATTTTGTGAGATTTTTGACCCAGTCAAACCAAATCTACATATTCTGCAGACTGGGGCATTTGTTTGACATCTTTCAGCATCATTGTTTATCAGAAATGCAATCATCTTGGATCTATTCTATCAGCAATATTCATCTAATTTTTTTCACACCTAAGATCAATATGATTTCATTTCTGAGGGAGCATCATCACAAATCCAACTAGGATTCTGCATCATATCTTATATCAAATCTGGGGGATTGAAATTTCAAACTCTATCAACGAGGCATCAAATCAGAGTATCAAATCAAGTTATCAAATCAGTGTATCAAATCAAGTTATCAAATCATAGTATCAAATCGAGTTTCAAATTAGGGTATCAAATCGAAGTTATCAAATCAGAGTTTCAAATCAGGGCATCGAATCAGAGTTATCAAATCAGAGCATCAAATCAAGGCATTGAATCAGAGTTTCATATTAGGGTTTCATATTAGGTTTTCATATCAGTCAATCAGCTCATTAGTATCAAAACAATGATTAGGACAATCAATGTTTTCTTTTAATAATTGCGCTTTGCACAACAATTCAAAGAAGGGCATTTGTAGACACCTAAAATTGACCAGGTATATCCAAAGCATTCAAAATTGTAAATCTCAGCCAAATGCCTCCAATCTCATCTCAATGCATTAAAATGGATCAAATCAAAATGGACATTTATCAAATCAAGTGGACAAAATCCAAATTAAAATAAAGGATTAAACAATCATGAAATCAAATAATTAAATTCAAGCCTAAAGGGATTAATCAAAATTATGCAATTGATTTTAATCAATTAATTGTATAGTTGAAATAAAAAAGATCAAATCCAACCCATTCACCCTTCCATGGCTAAATTAATTAAATGATTGAGTTATTTAATTCCTAATTTCTTTGAGACAACCAACCAACTTTCCCTCCATTTGAGAACACCTCAAAGCTTTTGACTTAACCAAATTTTGATCATGATCAACTCACTCTACCCCCTACCCTTGGGAAAATGCTATCTTAAAAACTAATATTATGTTAGCTCATGTTTGATCCTTGCGTCGAAGGATTCCCTGGTGGGGAATTACATGAACAGGTAGCCTACTTCCTTCATCATCAACATTGCTTAGCCTTATACTATGTGTAAAAGCATTGTTGTTTTGGAAAAATATTAGAAGACATAATAGAGAGTAATTTTTGAAATACCTCCTCTTTTTCCAGTAGACCAGTGGATTATGTAGAATGATTTCAATTTTACTAGCAATATCAAAATCTAGAACAATGTTGGGGTCTTAAATTATCATGGGCATAAACATTAAATCAACTAATATTTTTCTTCTATGATCATTGCCACATAGTTGGCAGAAACCATGATATATTTTCTGAAAGAAATTCATAAATCCCAATGTAGAGAATGGTGCAGTCTCATTTATCATCATGGTCCTATTATCCTTTCCCCTCTTTCTGAAATAGGTCACTTCTCTCAACCCAAATCTCTTTACCATTATTTTGTAATCAACCGGATATTTTTCCCTATCAAATTTTTTAAGTGATTTCTTCTTCAAGCCAAAACATTATGCAAATGCATGACTTTGAAATAACCAAAATTGTCTCCCTAGTTATGCCTCTAACCATTTTGGTTTGTTTTTTTATAATTTTGGGCTAGTATTTTAATATTCTCAACATCAAAAAATACATTAGGCACTATAACCTTAGTTAAGTTGAGCTTCCCTGGGTTAGACTACAGAACACTTTCATACTTATTAATATTCAAATAATCGAAAGGAGACCTATATTGGAAAGTATCCTTATGAGCATAGCATAAAGGTTGTCATTTATGGAAACACTACTTATTGGCATGGTCACTTGAGTACATTCCAATTTTCAAGATTTGGATTGGAAAAATGACTAAGTCTAGGAAGCAGTTGACAAAGTACATTTGTATAGTTTTTCCTAGTGAGCACAGTATGTAACAAAATAATGAATGAAATATTAGAGGAGTGTACTATGGGATGTATTAGACTTGCAGTTAAGGCCACTTATATTTTGGATTTGAATAGAGAGAGAGAGAGAGAGAGAGAGAGAGAGAGAGAGAGAGAGAGAGAGAGAGAGAGAGTTACAACTTGTTGAAGTTATGCGAAGACAATGCAGGAGTGTAACATAATATATGAGTGGTCGTGATGTTTAAGGGAGTATAATGTGGAATCTAGAAGTGATAATTTTAATTTGGTATGGGTCCTACCCTAATTTTGTTGATTTATGATCTCCGACTATGTATTTTCTATGTGATTAAATGTTGTACACATTTTGTGATGTAATTGGGAGCCGACTGGAAAGTTATGAGATTGAGTATATATGTGAAGATGTTTTGAGATGTGAAGATGTGTGTGGAATAGATAGATGCATTGTGATGTCATAATTAGATAGAGGATGGTGTGAGATATAACTAGGACTAGTTGAGCATAGAATATTCTTGTACCATTCATGTTTTGATAAATCATTATGATTGCAAGTTTTGCATTGTAAGAGCAGGGACCTCATTGTATACCCCTAAGAGGGTTTCTATCCTTTGATAGGGATATATAGGGTGTTTGCACCAAGTTGTGAATCAAAAAGGGGGTATAAGTGGACACATTTTTTCTGAAATCAGGTAAACCTGAACTTGGAACAAGAGTTTGAGGATCATGCACTCAAAATAAGAAGATGTGTAAAAAAAAAAATTGTAGTACTCTGAATCTAGTTTCTAGAACACTAATTTTTTTTAAAACTTGATAAGATTAAGAGAGTCAACCTCGCGCGCACGAAAACATGTTCCTAATTTTTTTGGAAAAACATAACATAGCTATTTCCGTGCACGGTACAAAAGGTATAGTTATATTCAATATTTTTTAAATCCATTTGGTAGGATGATAGGTAAGAGTGAGATCTAGAAGTTGTGTTTTTTTTTGTAATTTTCTGAAGAGTATTTTTTTTCTGTGATTTTTTGAAGTGGTCGCATCCTAAAAATTTGGTACCTATTCGTGTGCTGGGCATAACTTGCATCAAAATAATTGAAAATGATTTTTTTTTAAAGTATATAGAATCAAGTGTAGAACAATAATATGTAATTTATTTGTAATTTTATTAAGTATTTCAAAAGTTATTAAAAAAATGGTAGACATATGTCTGTGAGTACAGTCAAGACACTGGTAAAGAAAATTAAAGTTTGCTATGCTAATGTTGTCCAAAAAAAGAAAAATTTATATGGTTAGAAAGCTAAGATGACGTATGAGATTATGGTGAAAATTATAAAACTACCTAGTTGACAAATTCTAAACTTGATGAAGATAAATCTCTCTCTCTCTCTCTCCTACTTTCTTTCTCTCTCAAAATCCTCCTTTGTTCTTAGTTTTTCAGAACCCGATCGGGTTCTGAATAACTAGGAACATGGAGTTGTTATCTTCTCAGAACCTGATCAGGTTCTAATTAATTAGGAACATAGAATTGTTATGTTCTCATAACCTAATCGGGTTCTAAACCCGATCAGGTTCTGTTGAATTAGGAGCTTTGTTTGGATCAACGGTCTTAAAACAATCATTGCAAGTTCTTTAGAGGTCCCACAACCATTTTTCTGTTATTTTATGCCAGGAATAGACATGTTTGCACTTTTTTTGCATGTGTTTTCTTTGCAATGATTGAAAATTGTGGTTTTTATTTATTTTTTTAATGTTATTTTATCATTGTAAGTTCTCATTTCAAGAAAATGGTTAATTTATTCTCATTTTTTGTTATTCTATGTTCATGATATTATTTGTAGGGTCTATTCAATATGAACAATGGGAAAGAACAAAAGAGGAACAATTGAACAACGAGAGATCGAAAAGGAAAGACAAAGGGAGCACATGAGGAGAATACAACAAGGTACAACACCAAATGCAAGCAACGTAAGTGATGATGTTAATGTTAATGTGACAAATGCACCATTTCAATTCGATGTCATTAATGAACAAAATGCACATAATGAAACTAAAAATCATCAACATACACCAATTGAACTGATGGGGATAGATGCACCTAATTCATCTAATGAAAATGTAGAGCATGCAACTGTGTTAACACCTCCTAGAATAATTTGTAGAAAACCAAAGTTTCTAATTGACATTGATGAAAATATTTTGAGGCCAATGCATGATAAAATGTTAGAAAAAAATAGTAGAAGAATTGTTAAAAGGATTTGGAATAAATATTTTGAAAAATTAAATCAAAGTGGAAGATGTCAAGTAGTTGTTGAAATGATTAAGAATCTGAAATTTAGAGAGACAATGACAATTTTGGGGTTGAGAACATCTGAAAATAGTACTGAGAGAATCATTGTGAGGAATCTATCAATGTATACCAATCCATTGGTTCAAAATCATGCAGTAAAGATGATAATGTTACTCGACGTGTCCTCACATCAACTATAATGGGAAAGGAAATGAAAAAATCTCGTATAGTAAGAAAAACAAGTAAGTCATTAAGGATAGGTAGATCAACATTACAAAGAGCCTTACAAAGG
>MU226921.1:437877-451886 GCA_018584345.1 Thuja plicata | reverse complement strand
TATTGAAGGATTAAGGATAATCAAAATCAATGAACAATCAAAGATTGTATTCATGATTTTGAACAAGAAATAAGAGTAAAAGAAAGATGGTTGGATGTTCTGAATGATGTTCAAGGTTGATTCAGAAGCCAATAAGTGATTGGTTGGGGTATGATTCTATGTATGAGTTCAACATTGGTTGAATTGAGTCCAAGGATAGAGGGCGAGAGTTCAAATCAATTTGAGTCATGATGGCTAGACAAGGAAGTGAATTCCTTGAGTTGAATTACATTAGAAAAATTTATTTGACCATAAAGAAATAGAAAAAAAACATACACTAAGTTACCACCATACAAATTATTAAGATATGATATTTTCAAAATAACGTAGTATTCTATTTTAGGAATATTTATAAAACATTACCTCAGGTGTTTTAGCTACCCATCTATGTGTACTATAATGAGCACTCCTTGGTGTGCTTGTACCACCAGCTGTACCCTGCAATGCATATTATTCATGTATCAATTTATATTCTTCTATACATCAAATTTCATTTACTTTTAACAGATTTAGGTAATTAATTAAAATAACATGTCAAAACTTAAATTTAAACAAACCTGTATTGGCTCTGAGGAATACACCATCGAAAAAAGATCATCTGTGAGGGCCACATCCTTAGTAGTGGATGCCTGACATCTTCTGCTAAAATTTACACATGAATGGGATGTCAAACCATCCACACTCGCCTGGCTATCTACCCCATCACATATACCATTACAACTGATGTAGATATGCTTAATGGGCTGGGCTGACCCTGCAAATGTATCTGATGGTAATGGATCTCGCATGGGATGAGATGATCCTAATGGTGCATCTGATGGTGATGGAGCTGGTGCAGGATGGGATGATCCTAATGGCACATCTGATGAAGATGGAGGTGGCACTGATCCATCATCTCCAACTAACTGAGTGCCATGTTGGATAATGGCATCAGTCAATGATGCAACTACATGAAGAGTCTGTATATCCATATAATCCTTCACCACTACTGGGACCACAACATGAATGAGGGGTTTTCTCATAGTACACCTCCTCTCTTGTGGTCGGGTAATCCTATGTGCTCCAGGTCTATCCTGCGTAGAGCCTCTCCCTCTCCCTCTCCTATAAGCACGCATGAGTTTATCAAATAAACAGAAAAATATAGATCAAGGTTAGAAGTTCGTTATTCTACTTATAGTCATGTGATATATCTTTAACATCAACAATGCTCCAATGAACAACACTAAATATTGAATGCATACAGAACCATCAGTTCATACATATTCAATAGCAAGGGGAAATGAGATTATCTAATCTAACAAAACATCTGAGCAGAGGACATTAGAAACATACTTTAACACCCCAAAATTGGCATCTTGCAACCCTAACCAATTTTGTTGCATTTGTCATTTTTCTGAATCATCAAAGTCCTATTGTACTAGGCAATTCTGAGTTTTGACTGACTCTACTCGACCTAAGTGTCAAATGTAGAAAATCCCAAATCTGCATTAATCACATTATATTTAATTCCTAAATATCTATTGTCTAAACAAACCCTATGATTGAATTAATTTAATTATAAATTCCTAGCACTTTAATTAAATTAAATTCACCCCTTTTAGCTAAAATAAATAAAAAGGAATTAAATAATATTTAATTATTAGATAAATATCCTCATTTCAATAATTGAATTTAATTATTCAAATAATTGAGAAAAACACATTTATGAGGTCATATTCTATTTATTTAATTAAATATTCTCTCAAAAATCTTCTCTTTAGTTCAGAAATGGTAACTTTGAATTAACTGTGCTTTAAAGAGAAAGAAAACAGTTAAAATCAAAAAGAAAAAAGTTAAAATAAAAAAGAAAACAGTTAAAATAAGAAAAGAAAACAGTTAAAAACCAAGAGAAAATAGTTCATTGTTTTCTTTTAAAGAAAGCTTGCTAATTTGAACTGGCTTTTCTATCTATTTTATTTCAGAAAGGAAACTTTCTATTCTAAGAAGACTCTCGGTCTATAAAAGAGCTCCCATTTTTCATTCAAGGCCCCCCCTGAAAAATATGCATTGTTAGAATAAATAATTGTTGCTGCATTTTAGAATTCATCTCATTTCAATTAAGCTCATTTGCAATAGAATAGATTCATTTTCTTAGATTAATCTCATATTTCTTATCATGTCTTAGTTTAATTTCATTTAGATTAATCTTGCATCTTTCATGTTCTTAGATTAATCTTGCATTACATTACATTGTATTCATGGAGAAAAATCCTTCATTCTTGGATGGTCTAGGTTGTGAGACTCTCTTTCTGAGAGCCATTCAAAACCCCTTTTGGATAGAAGGCAACAGGTCAAATCATATAGGCATGCAGGATGAATAACTCATATTCACTTCTGTATGTGGCTAATGAACAAGGACTATGTTGAAGTGTATGGTTGAATAACAAGGCCACATTTAACATATACATTTCTGGTGCCCACCATGGGGCAAGAATAATCAATTTTGGCCTCATTTAATTGTACTTCTTTTCAATTTTGCGCTCTATCTATACATATCTGTTAGAGATTTCACATGAAATTTCACCATGTCTTGCGCGAACTTTCTAATTCTTCACGTGGTTATCAGTACTTCTTTGCGCAGGACTGTGAGAATCATCACATGAAATATTATGCCAGAGACCTTTATTTTCTATTTGTGATCTTAGTTTTCTAACCATCTATTGTTTCCTGCAATACAAACTAATAACGTATTTTCTGTAGGATGCTTGTCGAAGACCTACGTGTTTTCACAAAACTCTGATGTCTTTTTTTGGTAGTTCGAACACACTTTGGTTGGTGCTTAAAATGAATCATTATCTTATGTGATTGAAGTGTTTTCTAGTTTTTAATTCCAAGAACTATATGAATGTATCCTCTCCCCTCACCTTTATGGATCTTGGGTGTAAGAGAAATTCATATGATTCTTCTAGGGTGGCTACCTCCCAAGAGCTTTAGCAGAGCTAGCGAGAATGGATTTCCCAACTGGTAACAGGCTAAAGCCAAGCCCTTCCAAACCGGTATATAAAAAATGTCATTGTGATTAATCTCACAATGGACATGTGTGAATTTTTTGTGGCAACCAAAATCTCCTCTAGTACCCTAGTGGTGCGTTAAAGTCCCAACATCGTTAAGGTGAAAGACTTGCTTTGAAAGGATTGGGAGAGCCCCCTTAATTGGGAAAATGACTTGATCAGAACCACCTAAACAGATGTCATTACTAAAAAATCTTGTTATAGTATCTAAAAACCCTCTATCTGTTGGCGCGGAAGGTTAGAGACTGACTAAGACACCCAACACTTTTATAGCTCTTATTAGAGACAACAACCCTTTGGGAAGCAATTCCTTTGAAGTTCAAAGCTTGGTGTGCCTGAGAAGTGAGTGCACATGTAAGGAGGAGCCTGTGCCTTCAAGCTTCTAGGTTGTCTGCTATGAGTAAGCATAGCTGAACTTTGGTTCAAGTGGGGATTCAATAGATACTACCCTGGCTATCCTTGGATTTTGATGTGTTTGTTTTGGTACTACAAACATTCTTCTTAATGTGCTTTGCGTGGGTGTATCATTTAAACAATCAAAAAAAATGTCAAATCACACAAAATGTCAAACTTGAACATGTCCCAAACAATCTGTAACTCAAACTCTTTGTTAGAAAATAGCATGCTCTTCTCTCAAAAAATGCAATCTGGTCTTAACTGTCTGATTCTATAGAATTTCACTTTTTCACTACCAAGTCTCGCGCGAAATTCTGTCATCTTCGCGTCATTATCTGAGAAACTTTGCATGACACATTGACAATCGTCGCATGACATTTTGTGATCTACTGCTATTTTATTCACCAGTCTGTCATTCTTATTCACCAGTCTTTCATCATATTTCACACAGGATTGCATAGTTTTGCACACGCCTATGTGAATCTTCGTGTGAGAAAGTACTTCGCGCGAGTCTGAAACATTTTGTCAAAATAGTCAGCAATTTCCTGTCTATCCAGCATCTTTCTGCAAAATTTGGTCTCTGTTCTGGATCTATTTATCTGCCTTCTATGTACACACAATCTGTAACTTGGTTTCTTGGGTTGATAATTACGTGATTCTTGCTTAAACTGGTCTTGTCTCATATGTTTTGGTCTATTCCTACTGTGTCGTCATATCTTGTGTCGCAATAGTCACCTCTCGGCTATTCTAGCCTCATTTCTAATGATTTGCACCAAGTATACTTCACCTTTTGGCACTTTCTGTGCATTTACTTTGAGATAGTTTCAAGTGTGGTCCTAGTTCACATCCCTTATTCAATCTTTGTCTATGACTGTTACAACTTGAAGTGGAAAAATATTCCCTTCACCTATTGCTAGACAAGGTAGGGGTAGACCTATCAATCAAGAAGAATCTATGCTTTCCACACCATTTCTAGCTACATCTAGTAAGGAATCATCTTGATCTCCTTCTTTGGTACTTTGACCTTACGTCAAACGATCATTTCAAGTGGATTTTAGTTAGGTTCGAAACCCTTTGTTCCAATAGGATCCAAATTCTGAAGACACTCAACCTTCTTGTACTGAGTCTTTACACACTGATCACTTGCATTCTAGCAATATGGTAGATCATGACCAATTAGGTGAACATAGCAGAGATGATCTCTCTAAAACCTAGGGTAAATTCCATTTTCAAGACCCCCCTAATGATGACGAAACAGAAATAACCTAAGTAGATATCGAGAAATCTCATGCCAATAAATATTTCCATAGGATTATGAACATTCTCCTAGCTAAGGAAAAAGAGAAATACCTTCTTGAACTAGCCAATCAAGGGGCTAAGTTACCCTCCAACTACAATGTAGAGACCCTTGTCACACAAGAGGAAGAAACCGAAAACTCCAAGTTACAAAAACAAGTTCAAAGTATGCAAGAACAAATTCTTCAACTCTTGAAGGAGAAAGACAAACCTACTACATAGTTCACACTGGAAAGCATATTTCCATTCCCATTTGATAAGACTCTATGCACGCCTCCTTTTCCTAAAGGAGTCAAACTTCCCAAGTACGATAAATACTTGGGTACCTCTGATCCCCAGGATCATTTGAGAGAGTTTGGTTCTCTCTCTATGGAGTTCATACATGATAAAACCTACCTCATGCATCTCTTTCCATGTAGTTTGGGGGCGTCAGCTATGGATTGGTTCTCTAGACTACCAATTGGCATCAAAACTTTAGATGAAATTGCCAATTTGTTTCTACAACACAATTCTCACAACATCCAACATCCAGTTCACATCCAAGATCTTTGCAACTTGAAACAAAATCATGGGGAATCCTTCTTGACATTTCTCCAAAGATGGAGACAAATTTATACAAGATATTCTCACAAAATACCCAAATCCAAAAATTTAGATATCTTTCTAGACAATCTTCTTCCCAACTTTGGATATCAAGTACAAATGCAAGGTCCTTTAAGCTTTGATGACATGATTAAGCAAGCTATGAGAATTGAGACCTTTATGGTCAAGAAAGGAGAATTGACCTTACACAAGGAAAATAAACAAGGGTCTTCCTCCTCAAGCAAAGATAAATCCAAATTTCCCAACAAGAACCAGAATGTTGTGAATGATGGAGTTGTAGACAATGTAACTCCCAAGCCTCTAAAGGTTTCTTTTAATCTCACTACCACAATGTAGGCAACCAAAGCCACTGAATAGGCTATGGAAAAATCCAAACCAAGTACTTCACATTTTTCCAGATCTAAACCTTGGGCTCCTAGACCCAAGTGTGAGTTCACTCCTTTAGGAGAACCTCTTGATGTGGTTTACAAGAATCTCTTGGACAACCATTTACTCACTCCTTTGGATAACTCACGTCCTTTTGATCCGCAACCTTGACCATCTTGGTGGAATGAATCTGCATATTGTGATTAGCATAAGAACAACGATCACAAGATGGCTACCTGCATTCAATTATGACACAAGATCCAAGATCTTATTGATAGTGAGTTTAATGCTATGGGAGGTCACAACAAAAAATTAGATCACCAAGCTTTCAAAGACCCATTTCCTCCTCATGGGAAAGGTGAATCATCTAAAGGAAAGAATACTGATGCAAAGGTAACCTATACTTACACCAATAATGACAATGTCATTAATATGGTTGAGCCTGTTGATGCTGTATAAAGTAACATTGTCATTTTCAAGGGAAGGGAAGATAATCCCAAGCCCAAAAATCCTTTCATCTTACAAGGGCTTGTGCCTCAATCCTCTAAACAAGAACAGTCTTAGGTAAGTGCAAACATTGTTACTCGATCTCATTCTAAGATCATTCTCAAAGGCCCTGAGCCTTCCACGTCTGCACCCACACAACCTACAAACAAAGCTACTATTGGCTCTGCCAATAAGAATCCAAAATTGAGTTCCTCATCTAATGCTTCCAATTACAACATACTAGACCAACTACAATGTACCAATGCTCAGATCACCATCTTCAAGCTGCTAAAAATCTCCCCTACTCATAGGGAGATCCTTGAAAAATCCCTCATGGAGGAAAATGTCCCAAAAGATCATGATCTCGACTAGTTTCAATCCATGGTAGGTCACTTGACCTCCTCCCATTACTTGTCTCTCTCTGAGGAAGAAAACCATTCTTTGAGTCACCCACACAACAACCCCTTGCATATTGAAGTCATGATTGGTCCAAAGCACGTTCGTCGTGTTCTCATAGATAACGATGCTGGCCTCAACATTTTCTCTGCAAGCTTCCTTACTAAGTTAGGCTATGAAAAAGACTGCATATATGCCTACAAAAATATTACTATTAAGGCCTATGATGAAGAAGAAGGAAAATCTAAGGGGCTAGTTTTGTTTCCAATCAGAGTTGGCCCTGTTGAAAGAGATGTTATCTGCTAAGTGCTTGACATTCCTTTAGCATACAATATTCTGTTGGGAAGGACATGGATCCATGAAATGTAGGCTCTCCCATCAACATATCATCAATGCATTAAGTCCCTTTCCAAGGATCTGAAGTGACTATACCTGGTAATACACGCTATGATTGCAACACCCTCACAAAATTTGTTGACATCTTTGTGCCTACCAATAGAGAATCTACTGAGTTCTTCGAGACTAAACTAAAGGAAATGGAAAAGGGTCTGAAACTCAAGGAAACTGACATGGGAGGGTATTAGATTGAATCTGTGCTATCTATTACATATTTTTCTTTGTCTCCACATTCTTTTGAGAGACCTTCTCAGAAAAATAAACCTTCTACAATTCCTCCTCAAACAAAATATGGTGGTACCTTTGTATAGGCCACGATACCATTAGAAGAAGAACCCGAAGACATGGCTATCAAAGCTTGGATCTATAAAGGAGAGGACACTTCTAAACAAACCACTCCACCTTATGACATAATACCTAAATAGTATGGCAAAGGCCTAACTATTATGTAACACTTTGGTTACAAAGGGAATGGTCCCATAGGTGTGAATAATAAAGGATTGATTGCACCACTTGAAGCTATTTGTCAATGAACACATGAATCTACAAGTATAGGTTTCAAGAAGCTCATATTCCAAGTAGGGATAAACAAATTTGTACCTCAAATAGATCAACAACCAACACCTGAAGGTACACTTGAAACTGAAGAGTCCAAAGATAGTTCTAAGGAAGATTACTTCCCTTTTCCCATTCCTCCAGATTTGGAAGCATTCTTTGTCGAGCTAGATGATTTCATACTGCATGTTAGTACAGTCGATAGTGACAGTGATTCTGATGAAACTACTCCACTTACTCCATTAACCTATGAGTAGTGGAAAGAAATACAAACTGTCAATCTAGCTTGTCATGGTGATTTTTACATACCACCACACTTCCAAGAGTAGTTTGAACAAGAGCAAACTTAGGCACTTCTCACTAAACAAGAAATAGACAATGCTACAAGTACTGATGAAGCCCCTATGTCAAATGGCACACATCTAACCATAGCAGAGTTTTTAGGTAGAACTCATCCCAACTGGGGGAAAAGAGTTTATTTCACCCATGTTCTTAATATGAAACCTAATGACAAGACAAACTCTCATGAATACGAGTTTGACAGTTTTTCAAGCACTCCCTTTGACATGGATATAGAAACACCGGATACATATGAAAACCTTCTCAAAGTAGGTGAAGGGTCTATTGAAAGGTCAAACAAGTCTGATTCCATCATTGCTAATGTTTCATCTACTGCAGTCGCTAGGAGTCAAAGGAATTTGACTATACCTTTGGATGAGATTGCTCTAGGTCTCGACTTGCTAGTCCATGCATTTGATGATTATACCATGAACACACTTGAACCTATCACTTCTCTTTCACTTTTCCATCCCAATATTATAGACTGGAACTCTCCCTCCCCATTTAATGAAGTCCTTACATTCCAGAATGACTACACTCTTACATGTTACCTCAACGCTATCGAACCTATAACATCCTCCACTAGTGAAGAAAGTGTCAACATGACTGAGGCCAATATCAAGTATCTTAGTCACAAAATAAAAAGAAGAAAAAATAGGCACTTTGATGGTGAAAACCACATTGTGGCAGTGTCAGAGCCTAAAAAATTCAAAATCAAGGATGTATCCAAGTTGAAAACCTCTCTGAGGCACCTGAGGATGAGATACTTGATATGCTTCCAAGTCATTTCAAGGAACGATCGTCTGTGCTAATTGAACCAACTCAAGAAGTCAACTTGGGTACATAAGTTGAACCTCAGATCATTCATTTGGCACAATCATTATCTGAGATAGAAAGAGAGGAATTAATTACATTCTTTCAGAGTAAAAAGATAAACTTTGCATGGAAATATTCAGATATGCCAGGATTAGATCCTAATCTAATCATGCACCACTTGTCCATTGCACCAGGCGTCAAGCCTGTAAAACAAAAGCTTTAGAAAATGCATCCACATGTGGCTCTACTTGTCAAAGCTGAATTGGAGAAACTTATTAAGGTAGTATTTATCAGAGTAATTGACTATGCAAAATGGATCTCTAACATTGTTCCATTGTCAAAACATGACAAATCTATTCGAGTATGTATAGACTTTAGAGACTTGAATAAGGCATGTCCTAATGACACCTTTCCATTTCCCAATATTGATATTATTGTAGATATGATAGTAGAATATGAAATGTACTCACTCATGGATGGTTTCTCTAGCTACAACCAGATAAAGATCATGCCAGAGGACCAAGAGAAAACTGCTTCCACATGTGCATGGGACACTTTCTATTGGAATTTCATGCCCTTTGGACTAAAAAATGTTGGTGCTACATATCAAAGAGCTGTCACCACCATATTTCAAGAAATTATGCATAAAACAATGGAAGATTATGTCGATGACACTCTAGCTAAGAGCATGCAATGACAAAAACAACTTATGGATCTAGGTCCTATACTAGATCGCATGGAACAGTTCAGTCTGAGGTTCAATCCTAAGAAATGTGCATTCGGTGTGACATCTAGAAAACTACTTGGTTATATCATCTCTGCAAAAGGCATTGAAGTGGATCCTGAGAAAGTTCAAGCTATCATGGAAATTCCACCACCAAAGAATATCAGACAAATGAGAGGACTTCAAGACCGGTTACACTCTATCAAGTGCTTCATCTCACAACTGGCGGACAAGTCACAACCATTCACCAAGACTTCACACAAGGGTGTGACTTACCAATGGAAAAAGGAATGTGATGAGGGGTTCACACAAATCAAAAAATATCTTGTGAACTTACCAATATTGATGCCTCCTATTCATGGAAAGCCGCTTATACTTTACATCTCTTCCACAGATACATCACTAGGTGTCTTATTAGCCCAAGAAGATCAGAACAAAAAAGAAAGGGATATCTACTACATTAGTAGAACTCTGGTCTCATATGAAACAAACTATTCTAGTATAGAGAAGGCTTGCCTCGCAGTGGTATTTGCTTCAAAAAAACTACAACACTACATGTTGGCTCATACTACACACCTTATTGCTAAGATTGATCCTCTGAAATATCTGCTCAGTAAAGCTACCCTCATAGGTAGACTAGCTAAATGGGTCATGTTTCTCAATCAATATGATATTGAGTATGTAGAAAGAAAATCCATCAAGGGGCAAGCGATTGCAGATCAACTGGCAGAAGCACCTCTAGTAGATCATCAACCATTGAACATTGAATTCCCAAATGAGTCCATATTACTTCTCACACATCAATCCTTGACTATATTCTTTGATGGTTCATTTACCCAACAGGGGTCAGGTGTTGGGATCCTGTTCATCACACCTCAAAGGTACTCTTTACCAAAATCATACAAGATGTTGTTTCCTTGTACAAACAACATCACTGAGTATTAAGCCTTGATCAATGGTATGAAGATCTCCCTTGAGTGGCGTGTGGACGAGCTCAATATCCTTGGAGATTTACAATTAGTCATCAATCAAGTAAATGATATCTTTCAGACAAAAGATGGCAAGCTAGTGCCTTATAAATGGTTGGTTGACGACCTCAGAAAGTATTTTGTTCACATCACATTTCAACAGGTTCCAAGAGTAGACAATAAAGTGACTGATGCCATGGCTACTCTTGCTTCCATGCTATAGATGCCAGAAAATTATTTTTGACATGAATTCCTAGTGGAGACATTACGCTACCCAGTGTATGATTCCCCTGAGTCTCGATTGATCTGTTTTATCATTGGACATGATTCATCCCGCTACTATCATATTTATTCCTACCTTCATGAACAAATTGTTCTGGATACTTACACCCAGAATGAGAAACGCCACTTAATCCATAGTGCTTCATGGTTTGTCATCATAGCTAATGACTTGTATACGCACAATATAGATGGTACCCTTCTTAGGTGTTTAGAACCTGATGAGTCCAAGAGTGCATTAGTAGAGGTGCATGAAGGCATCTATGGCTCTCACTCTAACGACCTATCACTAGCCCATAAACTTATTAGAGCTGGTTACTATTGGCCAAATATGGAAAGAGAAGCTACACAGTTTGCTAAGTCTTGCAAATAGTGTCAACTACATGGAAATTTGATTCATGCTGTAGCCAAGGAGCTTATTCCCTTAATTACCTTATGTCCATTTCAATAATGGGCCTTTGATTTGGTGGGTCAAATTTATCCCTCGTCCTCAAATGGACATAAGTTCATCATCACAGCTACAAACTATTTTACCAAATGGGTGGAGGTTGTCCCTCTCACCATTGCCAATGGAAAATTGATAGCAATGTGCATTCAAAAACAAGGATTTGATAGAGCTATGCTCTAATTTTTAAATCACTCAGCATTGGTTTTCCATCTATTATCCTCAGGGTAATGGATAGGTGTACGCATCAAACAAGACAATCCTTAAAATCTTGAATCGCACAGTTCACAAATTTGGACGAGATTGGCATCTCTAGATCAATCCAGCTCTCTCGGCATATAGGCAAGGCATAAGAAAACCAATAGGGGCTACGCCCTATGCTTTGGTTTATGGAGTGGATGTTGTGCTACCAATTGAGGTTGAGATTCCTTCTCTATGAGTCTCTCTCAAGGGCCTCATTACTGATGATGATAACAAAATATCTCAACTACAAGAGCTAGAACTACTTGATGAACATCAACAAGTGACGTTTGATCACCTTAGAGCATATAAGAAAAGGATGTCCAAGAGCTATAAAAAAAAGGTTCAGCTAAGGGACTTCCAACTGGGTGACCTCATTCTAAGGGAGAACCATAAGAATCAACAACATCAGATCCAGAAGGGAAAATTTGAACCAAATTGGCTTGGTCTGTATGTTTTCACTATAGTGTTTGGTTCTGGCACCTATCACATTTCTACCACTAAAGGAGAGAAACTCAAGGAGCCCATCAATGCTCTTCATCTAAAATGGTTCTACAGCTGAGACATCTTCAATGTGCTCATGTATATAGTAAAGTCCTAAAAACATTCTAAAAATCATAAAAAGTCCTGAAAAAATGATCATCTTAGTGAAAACCTAATGATAGGTGCTTTGATGTATCTCCAAAAAAAATATATATATATTCCAAAAATACAAAAAAATTAAAAAACTTGAAAAATACAAAAAGAGAGAAAAAGAAAAAAGGTGTCATTGATGAAAACCTGGCAAACAGGCATCATGGTAGAAAAAAAATAATTTCTGCCAAGAAGGTGAAAACCTAGTAAATAGGCACTTCTTGTTCCACATTTCTATATCTATTGCAACATCACTGGGCTTTATGTAGTTGCTTTCCTGCTTTCCTACTTGCATTTGCTTTTCTGCATGATTTTGATTCCCGTCAAGACACCAACTTACATGGATTGAAACTAGTGATACTCTCATGGTGAATCTCCTGGTCTATGGGGCACTATCCTATTACCTCTTGGGATCTACTTCATGATAGTCACCAGTGGTTCTCACTGCGCCTGGCTACTATCGCTCAGATTATACTGAGTTTTATCTCCTTGAGAATCTCCCTAACATTAGTCACTAGTGGTTCTCATTGCATCTACCTACTGATTTGCAACTATTCCTATGATCTCTTCATTTGAGGATCTTTCTTGTTTCAGTCACTAGTGGTTCTCACTACATCTGTCTACTGTCATTGTACTTTTGAGATTTCTCACATCCATTATAGTTGGAGTTGTGCTCAAAAGCTCTATCTATCGATACTCAATCTTGACAATTCTTTGCTTTAGTTTTTACATATCCTTTGGTCACTTTTGTGACACTCTATTTCCTTTGTGAACCCTTCTAATTTGACACTGATTCAGTGCCATATGCCTGGGGGAAACCAAATCTAGTTTTCCTTTGCAACATCCGTCAAGTCAGTCATCATTACTTGGGGGCATGGGTCTCCAATTTGGTCACATCTTTGGTTTACACCCGAGTCAGTAATATTGTCAATTTTGAAGGACAACTATCTACTGACACAACTGATGTTTCTCAACACCCCAAGTCAAATAGTGTTTCTCAACACTATCTTTGGACACATCTGTGATTTTCAGCACACATTGGATATATCAAACATAAACATCTATCGATAACAATCAAACACAATGCACTCACAAGAACAATGGTGTTTTTCAACACCCTCATACACATACATATTCAAAAAATTTGAAACTGGCTGAGCTATGATCGAATCTTTTCTTTGTATGTTGTCTATTCTCATGAATTTAATTGATATTTTCTTTGTCTACTGCTTGTTGGTGTAGTCCTGATGATCCAAGAATGTCAAATAAATAGGGTGTATGTAATAAGAGCTCCCACATTAAGGTGGAAAAACCTCACCTCCCTTGATCATGTTTATTTGTACACCATGGTGAGGTCGGTACTATCTCCTTGACTGTCATTGCTCTATTTGTTTATGCATGATCGCACTCATGGTTATCTTGGCTTTGAATGCCTTGATATTGGTGTACTCTTGCAATATCAATTGGAAAAAATGTTTAGGTCATCTTGGCTTTTGTGCCCTAGTGCTTACGTTCATTTCCTACATTTTATCTGATGAAAGTCATATTCATATCCTTATAGTCGTAGTGGCACCAGTAAGGATTGTATTGACTATGATGTTCTAAAAATGCTCAATGATGATGATTATACGATGGGTCTCACAACCATGTCCTAGGTCTTGCATCTAGCATAGGATTGCATTTTCATTCTACACTTGCATTGTGGCAGCAATTCGATGTTCACTCCATGTGTTCTCCTAGATTTGTACATTGGGGAGTTCTTTAACATCCTGGTTTCATCATGACTGCACTAGTGTTCGATCCTCGCTCTCGATTCTTCACATGTTCTCTTGGTTAGCATCTGTCACACATTTGGACACCCTACATGAGATGTTAGTACCATATACATTACATTTGCATTATCATTTACACATTGCATTTACATATTTCCATTCACAAGTGCATTTACATAAATCATCTACATACATACAACTTTGCATCTA
>MU226921.1:402584-416791 GCA_018584345.1 Thuja plicata | reverse complement strand
ATGCTTAAGTTAGACTTAGGCAACTTTCTATTTTCTGAGAGTTTCCTTTTTAGGGCTTCGGTATCCTTTATAAGGAATCACCGCTTAGTTTTCTTAACAGAGTTTTTTCATCAGTTTGTAAATCATAAAAACATATTATCAATATATTGTTTTCTTAAGCACACGATGTCTTTGGCTTTTTGGCCTCCATAGATCCTTCTATCTTCTATCTTTTGCTTCTGTTTATGTAATAGCTATGCATGCAGGTGTTCTTGGGAAGATTGCATATTAGCAATCTTAACATGGTATCAGAGCCACTCTGCAGCTGGCTGTTCATTCTCTGTTGAAGCACAGAGGGTTTGAAGTCTTTAGAGGTTTTCTGGCAGTTTTCTATGATTCTGGGGGGTCTTTATTTTTCGGATCTATTTGAGCCAAAACGGACTCCGCCATTGCGTCCAAAAGGCCCGGGAGAGTCGAAATACATATAAATTTTGACCATTTTAGCTACCGGGACCTCTGAGAGTTTTTTCGTGGCCTCCGAGGGCCGTACGACATGTGGTTCAAAAAAAAAATTCAAAAAACCCTTATTTTTAGGTTTTTTATGTTTTTTTTATTACGCGCTCAGTGCATTTGCAAAGGCGCCGCCAGCGCACCACCGGCACCCCACCGCCACCGGCCAGCGCCCGGCGCGCCGCCCTGCAGCCACCAACACCTCCCAGTCTCCAGGCGCCGCTGCCGCTACCTCGCTCCCCACCCTCCGCGGCCGCTCCGCTCTTCTTCCGGCCCCCCGGCCCACTCAGCCGCTCCGCGGCCCCTTCTGCTGCACTCGACGCCTCTGTTTACGCCGCCCACAGCGGCCGCTCACTCCTTGTGCCACTCCGCCGCTCGGGAACCGCCCGGGTTGCTTTCAGCCCCCGTGGGCCCTTTTTATGAACAACACGGTCTTATTGGAGTCCAGGGGCTACGGCCCAGCCCCCGGCGCACGCCATGTGCCCAGGGGCTTATTTTTTTAGCCCCTGAGGCTCATTTTCAGCTTTTTAGTGCTTTTTGGGGG
The DNA here is from genome assembly GCA_018584345.1 of Thuja plicata. Lineage (NCBI taxonomy): Eukaryota > Viridiplantae > Streptophyta > Pinopsida > Cupressales > Cupressaceae > Thuja > Thuja plicata. Next base: position 415,758 of record MU226921.1, on the reverse strand, counting down.
TACCTGGGCCTTTTTTGCTCTACAGGGAGCATACAAGGGTCTTTTTCTGACTTCCATATACCGTCGAAAAGCTCTTTCCAAGCTCTTTCTGATGGTGGAGGTTAGTGTTTTTGGTTCCACCATTTCAATATTTTTTTTTTCTGTTGAAGTCTGATGTCTTGTTTTGCCTTCCGGGAGTCATATCTAGCTCATCCGGACTCTTTTTTTGGCAAACGAGATATCATCAGAAAGCTGGTTCTATGTGCTATTCAGTGGCAGTGGTATTTCTTCCAGATTTTTCTCTAAGTTTTCACTCCTCTGAGTTTTGCAGTTTATGCACTCTGGTGGTGTGCTTGGTTCTATAGGTCCGGGGATCTCTTCTTCTGAGTTCATAGCTCACTCTTCTTTCTGACTTCTGAGATTGCATGCTCTTTCTATTGCATCTTTGTTCTATAAACGCACTGAGATAAAGTGCCTTCTTCTGCATTTTTGGATCTTGTACACCTGGTTCAGTTGATGTACTCGCACTGTGTTATAAAGTGCCATGGGGGGTTATGATGTATTTTCCACTTTAGGCGCATCCACTCTTGTCAAGTGAGCGTACCTTCCATGACATTAGCCCATGTAGTCTGTGTCTGTGACACCACCCTTTATCCTGTGTGTGTACTTCTGTTGCACTATTGGTGTTCCTGGTTCTTCTTCTGCAGCTGTTTCTGGTACTATATTTCAGTGTTCCTGTCACCTCTCCCAGTTCAACATTATGGGGGGGTTCACTTGTTGGTTCTATTGCTTCCTAGTTCGATTGATCAGCTCTTTAGACACTTGTCTTCTCTACCTGGTCATGCACTTCAGTGGGGGTTCCAACAGTATCTTCTGATAGAGTTTTCAGACATGCTTCGGAGATGCTTCTTTCTCTTTTCTTGTTCCTTTCTCTGGGACACCTTTTTCTCTAGATTGAATTTTTTCTTCATCTAGTTTGCTTTCTTGTTTTGGGTACCTAATTAGGCCTAGTTGTCGGGACCCTTCTTTCCTGCTTTCTGTAGTAGTTTAGCAGTTTTTGCTTCTCCCTAAGTTACACTTAAGGGGGGTGTTAGAGTAATTTAGTAATTACTCTTTTATGCTTAAGTTAGACTTAGGCAACTTTCTATTTTCTGAGAGTTTCCTTTTTAGGGCTTCGGTATCCTTTATAAGGAATCACCGCTTAGTTTTCTTAACAGAGTTTTTACATCAGTTTGTAAATCATAGAAACATATTATCAATATATTATTTTCTTGAGCACATGATGTCTCTGGCTTTTTGGCCTCCATAGATCCTTCTATCTTCTGTCTTTTGCTTCTATTTATGTAATAGATATGCATGTAGGTGTTCTTGGGAAGATTACAGTTTAGCAATCTTAACAATAATGAATAATGAAACCTATATATACCCTTAGGGTAAAAACACATCCCGCTCTTTCCTTCCGTAAATCCTAAAAAAGGCAAACCTTCAGGATGTGGGTCTGGGGATTCCATGCAACTACACCCTCTAACAAAAGAGGAAATGGTGATAAAGAATCCTAGAGTTTAGAATCTGGCTGGAACAAAGAAGACAAACACTCCGATATCGGGTCTCAGCGGAAGGAGGACCAAAAGAAAAGAAAATGACCCTTGCAGAAGCAAAGGCTGGAGAAAGAGAAAAAGAAACAAGGCAAAAGAAAAAAGGGGGACCCAACATTTTTCCTACAAAATGTAGGGATGGGTATGCAGGGCATAAAAATTGGTGACTCACTAGGATGAATGCCTTAACACATTTGAGAACTTAAGAATCTCTGGTTAGAAAAACTAGAACTCATCTTTACCTAGATTATCCTGTTTGCAAGGCACGAGGTGTGTGAGTAAATCTGACTCATCGACGATTCAATCCTTTCGTCCTTTGTTAGTCATGAGGTGTGTGCTTTGAAAGAAATCAAGCTGATGATTTCTGGGAGAAGCAGAGAGGGGGCACTGAATGCATTGAACCGAAGTCATCATAATCTTGCACATTTCCTTGGATACCAGAATTCTCTATTCTTCAGATCTTTTTTTTTAAAGACAGGAAGGTAGTACTCCTTTCACCATGAACCTTAAGCTTAGCTAATTTTAAGATGGTACTTCTTTCACATTTCCATCTTCTTTAAATTATTGAATAGGAGAGAACATTTCAGACTTGAGATATGTTATGACTTGTAGACTTGGTCAATAATTAGTGCAAACGATCTGCCCTCAAGGACCATGCAATTACTTGCTTCTTAGATTTTCTATTAACCAATTTCAGGACTATCAAGATATGAATCTGATGAAGATTACCCATAATATTTTATCATAAACATAAAATAACTCTGAAGTGCAGATGAATTCCACTGTGCTATCATTAGATTCCAAACTACCCGAAATGCATAAGGTACCATTCCAGAGACTAGATGTTATGCGAAGCATACCTGTCTACAAGGAGAGGAAAAAACATCGGGAACCTGGAAAACTGAACACAAAACAAAGGAAAACCAAAAACAAAGGAAAAACAAAGAAAGGATGCCAACAACTATTTACAAGGCCAAGACACTCCCAAAAAGCATTGGGAAATATATTTACAAGCAAGAAATTTACATATAATACAACTTAGGGTGAAATTACCACTTGCCTCATTCAAAATAGTTCTTGAGGAACAGTCTATTGATGGGAAATGGGATGGCTTCTCCAGTCATGGTACTGAGGTGATAAGTATTTTCCCTATGGATCTTAGAAATCAGACATGGTCTGAGCTAGAGCCTTTGAAATTTGGTGTGTTTTCCTTTCTTTTCCCGAGTTTTGTCCCACAGAAGGGCCAGGACCAAAATTTGAAAGGCCTTATATTGGGCTCTTTGATCAAACCATCATTTAATGACCACTTGATGATGCACAAAGTGTTCTAGTGCCGTGTCTCTTTGTTCCTCCATTCTCACCAGGTTTAGGAGCCAAACCTCTGCGATATTGTCCTGGTTGTTAAATTCCTGCATAAACTGTAAGACCACAATTTGTAAGTTGATAGGAAACACTGGATTCTAGCCGTAAACTAGATGAAATGGGGAAGTTTGTAGGGTGTCTTTTATTTTGATATGATCTGTCCATAGGGTGAACCTAAGATTTTGGTACCAGTCCTGGTGCTTTTGTTCTAACAAATGTTTCATCACCTCCAACAGATTTTTATTAGTGGATTCAGCCACACCATTACCCTGGGGGTAGTAGTTGTTGGAGAAATTCAAGGTGATCTTCCTTTCATAGGTCCATTCAAGTAATTGCACTGAAGAAAATGTCAGACCATTGTCACAAACTATAGCGAATGGCATTCCAAAATGGGTGACTATGTTTTCTTCCAGGAATTTAATAACTACATCTATCATGTTTTTTTAACATGGAATTACTTTAGACCACTGGGTGAAGTAATCGGTAGCAATCAAAATGTACCAGTGGTTGGTAGATGAGTTGGCATTGATTTCCCTGATAAAATCAAATTCCCATTGGGTGAAGGGTCTAACTTCAAAGACCGACTGCAAAGGCATGGCCGGGTTCCGCTCATGATGGGCTATAGTTTGGAAAGTGTGGCACTTTCTTACGTGAGTGTAGACATCTTTAAAGATGAAGGGACAATAGTATCCAACCCAGAGAATCTGGTGGGTAGTGGCATTAGCTGAGCCATGCCCGGTTCCAAACTACCCGTGAAATTCTTCAATTATTTTATCAGCTTGGTCCCTATCTATGCACCGGAGGTAAATCCCTTCATAGTTCCTGCAGAAAAGCATTCCGTTCTTGATCATGAAATGTGCACTTTTCAGCTACAGGGCACGACGTTTTTTTGGGGGAATCCCCTTCAGGCATCTATTGTTAAGAAATAGATACACAAGATCGGTATACCATGGGTCTTGAGTGACGAACTCCACTGTGTAAGTTTGGCATGCAATGTTTGGAGTTCCTTCCGCCATTTCTCCACATAGTCCCTAGCCTCAGACTATCTTCATGGGTTGTATTTTTAGATCATATTCTTGGAGGATGGCCATCCACTTCCACCGATGTTCACCTAGTTCACTCTGCAGCAGGAAGGATTTCACAGCCTAGTCTAGAATGATAGCATGCACTTTTCCCCGGAGAATATAGTGTCAGAATTTCTTCATGGCCTGGAATAGAGAAAAGCCTGCTTTTCCAAAGATGAATATTGGACTTTGGCATTTCTGAAGGGGGAGCTCATAAAAGCAATGGGTCATTCTTCCCCTTCAACTTTGTGGGTTAGGACTACTATTGTAGAATGTGGCGAAGTGAAGGAGTATATGTGAAATGAGAGGGAATAGTCCAAACTTTCCAGGACTGGTGCCTCCACTATGGTTTTCTTGATCTAAGAAAATGCTTGCTTCACTTTGGGGCTCCACTCGATCTTTTTATCTTTCTTCATCATGTCATTGAGCGGTCTTACTATCTTGGAAAATCTAGTGATGAACCCACAAACAAAGTTTATCTTTCCGAAGAAAGATCTCATCTCTTTCTTACTGTCGGGAATTTGTAGATTCAACAATGCTTCAACTCTCTTAGGGTCAATGGATATCCCCTTCTTAGAGATGATATGCCTAAGTAGCTTCCCTTCAGTGACCCAAAATATGCATTTCTTAGGGTTGAGGGAAATTCCATACCGGCGACATCTCTCACAAATTTGGGAGAGGTGGGCGGAGTAATCACACCTGTCTAGGGAAAAGACTGTCAAATTATCCATATAGAGGATTATGCATCTATTAACTAGGCCTTTGAATGTGATGTCCATAGCCTTTTGAAATGTTGCCCTTGCATTGATGAGTCTAAAGGGCATTCTCCGATATGCAAATGTTCCCCACTTGGTGGTGAATGTTATTTCATCTCTATCCTCATACTTAACCATAACCTAGTTATATCCAGAGTATCCATCCAGGAAGGACATGATTTGGGATCCATTAACAATTTTTAATACTACATCTAATAAGGGGAGAGGGTGATTGTCCTTCTTAGCTGCCTTGTTCAAACTGCAAAAATCCACACAAAGGTGGATCTCACCATTCTTCTTTCTTATGGGATGAGGTTGGAAACCCAGGTTGTGTGCCAGATAGGAAAGGTAATTTGGGCTGATAGCATTTTTTGAACTTCCTGATGAATTAGAGGTTTTAATCAATGGGTTCACCGATCTTTGCTTTTGCTGGAAGGGCTTAGAATCTAGTTTCACTGGGATGGTATGAGTCATGATAGATGTGTCATAGGATTTCAGATCCTCATATCCGCATGTGATCATGTCAATGTATTCTCAAAGGACCATGAGAATCTTGTCCTTCTCCTCTGGGGAGCAGAAGGTACTAATGTGTACAATTTTTTCTTCATCAGCCTGGCCAATGTTGACCTTTTAAAATTTTCCTCCATTAGAGGAGGATGATATCTTCTCTCAGCTCTGGGGGACCAAATGAAAGATGCGTTGAAGAGATACCATCCCCTTGGGAATGGTGTTTCTTGGTAAGTCAATAATCCCATCATCTTCTTGACCTTGCCCGTTATCATCATGATCTCTTTATTCCACTATCTGATCCTCGTAGATGCCCACATTGGCCATGAAGGCCAAGATATGTTGGTCATCTTCAAAAACATAAAAGTGAGTCATATTGTCTAGGATGGATGGGGTGGGGACCATCTCAATAGAAAAATTTCAGAGCCGGGAGCCAGTCATTGGCTCAAGGGTGCTCGCAGACATGGCAAGGGTATCCGGAACATAGTTTCTTTTTTGGGGAATAAGATCGATGCCAAACTCATCAAAATATTCTATGAGGCTCCATTCCCAATTGTGGTATGTGGCCAACCTTTTGCCATGACAAATGTATTAGCTCTGGACCTATTTAATGATCAACTCTGAATCACCCATCGCCCGAAGGTTGGTGATTCCTTTTCTCAGTGTGAATAGGAGTCCGAGGACCAACGCCTCATACTTCATGACATTATTTGTGCAGTTAAAATGCAACCTATAAGATGCGAGGAAGGATTTCCCCTATGGGTTGATCAGTTCCACTCTGGCCCCATAGCCTTATTTAGACTGGGACCCATCAAACTTTAGGGTCCATAATTTGTCATTTGTTTTCTGGGGCTGGGAAGGTGGAGTGGTGTTTGGATTGATTTTTGGAGGGCTGGGAGGTGATTCCTCAGTTCTGATGGCATGTGGGTGAGGTCTTCCTCTAGATAAGCCTTTTGTTGGGATTCTTGGACAAATGACCCCTTAGGCATGCTGCCAGAATGATTACTGGGTTGAGGAAAATCTACTTTGTGTTCTTTCTCCTGGAGGGCATTGATATTGCAGGTAGTAGCGGTGATGCAAGGCTCACACTCTAGTTAAGAATGTTTCTAGTAATTCACCTGAAACCAAGTATCAGACAAGAGTGTGGGGGTAGTTGTCATGCTCCCATGTGAGTTTATCTCACCTCTCAATTTTTTTTCCAGGTCCCGGATTCTCTAAACAACTATGGGATCTTCCCCATGGGTGAAATCAAATGTTAGGACCTCTAAGGGTCGGTACACACTGGGGAAAGACTCAGAAAATAGGATTTAATTTACTCTCCCCACTTTGGTGAGGGCCTACTTCATTTTGGGTTCACTCTCTACCCAAATTTGGTTAGACTGCCCCTCCCAGGGGAGCCAAAAGTGGGAGAAGTCCATGGAGAAATACCTGTTAAGGGCCTTAGACCAATTCTAACTTAACAACATCCCATAATTTTCAAGGATGTCCACCACTTGGATGTCTATTATGCTTGATATCTAGGGGTCTTAGATGAGCTGAATCCAGATGTTCTTCAGCTCACCTACCATTTTTATAGTATTTTTGTCCAATTGGACTACTATGCCTTTAGATGGAGTGGGAAAGACTCCAAGCTTCTAGCATATAAATAAGGGCATGACGTTGCCTGAAGCACCATAATCTACCAAGTAGTTGTATAGGTTCTTCCCTTCTATGTTCAAGCCTAGTAATAAGGGGGGATCCTCTGTGTTTCCCTAGAGTTGGCATTGTCAAATGTGATATTCTTTGGTGGACGACTAACAGCTTCTGGGTTTCCCAAGAGCTTCAGAAGAGACTTCTTCTACTCAGGACAATTCAATGAAACCTCCATCAAGGTCATGGAGGTGGTCGTTCTCTCTAATGCCTTAGTGATGTCAAACCATCCCCCTAGGTAAACTTGGCTCCTCTCAGATAGATCCTTAGCTTGGTTAGGGCCAGGTCCATTCGGTGGGAAGGGGCAATTAGTTGTGTTATCCTGGGGGGAGGTATTCTTGGGAGGCATTGGCATATAAACTAGCCCTTTTCCAGCCTAACTCTGAGTGTTGTAGGGAGTCTGTAGGCTAGTGAAGGCATTAACCTCAGAGGCTGGGATACATTCATCAAAGAACCCCTATAATTCAGGCTCTTCTTCATCCTCTTCATCTATCCAGAAGAAGATGGTCTCACAGGTGAAGGAACTATGAGTAGGCTCTTACGTGGATGATTATGGGGGAGTAGGATCGATAGGTTGTTGTTTGTCCAACTAGGAGATCTTGTTGATCTTCTCTAGTGTGGCATAGTTCACCTCGTAATGCGATCTAGTGTCATGCAACCTACACTAATTGGTGAGGTGGTGGAATTCTACAAGCTATGCAGAATGACTGGGTCCAACACCGCCTTAAAAGTGGTGTTTTGGTCTGGAGGAGGACCTCTAGTGTTTATATTGTTGTTCCATTATTGTTGATTGGGTCAAAGCCTATTGTTGTAGTTTATACCTCTAGGGGTGGTATTTCATTGTCCAAAGAAAACATTCCCTCTCTAAGAATTGGAGTTGTGAGGCACGAAAGGCCCCACCTTCAGCTATCCCATGTCCACAGTTAGGGAGGACACCAATTTCCAGAGGGATTCGACCTTGGTGAATAGCTAGGTATTCACGTCGTCGTGTGACAATTGTTGTGGTTGGTTCCCAGGGAAAGTGAGAGTAGATCCTGTATTCAAGGACAATAATCCTCTAGCCATGGGCGATTGGAAGAAAGGTACTATGGGGGGTTGTGTTAATGGTTGTTGCATTTTCTATGGCTGGTTTAAGGGAACAAATTCTAGAGCTAATATTGTTTGGTCTTGTGATGGATAAACATACCATGCCTCTTGGTCTATTGGCAGTGGTAGGCCCATGGCCATCATCACGGCACCCATTTCTGGATTGGGGTTGTATCCCCTCCCGTAAGAAGTTCTGTCGGGTATCATGTTGAATGGTAAGCTCTTCCCAATTCCGCTGGGAGCTTTGCTCAAACCGCGGAATAGCTCCAGGGCCAGGTTGTAAACCTTTTCCAAAGTATCCTGGTCATTTTTTATGGTGATTCTCCAAAGGAGAGTGGAAATAATAGGGTCCAGAGTGTTTAAGTATGTCTAGATGGTCATGTCAATGGATGGGATGAAGGGGCCTGTACACCGCTTCAAGGAATGTTGGAACTGATGGTTGAATGTGGCAAGGGGTTCATTTGGTTCCTTCCTAATGTAGATAAAATGGCTGCGACAGCATGCTAGGTCCTTGTGAATGTTGAAGGCCACTAGGAAGGCATCTTCCATATCCCACCAACTATTGATGGAGTTGGTTGACAAGTTAAGGTACGAGTTTAACTCATTTTTTCCCAAGGACAAAAGGAACATCCCGGTCACAACATCCTAATGTTTTATCCGGTGTCAGTTCATGGCATCCTTATAGGCCTGGAGATGTTCTTCTACGGTTCTAGGGCCTAGATGCTCATATTTAGGGGCATATCTTCTCCAGATGTGGAGGAAGATCATTGCTAGTGCTGGGGAACTGCCCCATTGGGGACCTAATGTTACCAAAGTAAGTTGCCATTGGGGCTGGTAGATTTTTTCTAGGTTAGGCATTAGTCCCTGAGGTTATCTCAGGAGCTTGGGTATTCTGAGGTGTAGAAAATATGCAGATAAGGTTGGTGGGTTTCTTGGTTTTTAGGGTCCTTTTCTTTCGAGCAGGAGCCTCGAGTTCAACAAACTTTCTGGGGTTCGGGGCTAATCAAAGGATTGTTCCAAAATGTAAGGGTCAAAAATATCTAATCCCGCTAAAAGATTGTTTCCTAAAACTATGGCTTGGGAAACCATCGGGCAGTTTAAAATAAAAATATTCCAAAGGGGATGAGCTCATGTCATCTTTCTAGTGCTAGTTTTTGTTGACAAAACTTTGTGACCGGTCTCATCAATAGAGGAAGAGTTTTCACCGGGTACTGGGGTACCAGCCTACTTCGCCTATAAAGGTTGTCTAGGGAATAAATTCTCTAGGCCTTCAAGCACTTGAGTGTCGGGTCTCGACAGTGCGGGGAGCTAAGTTGGGCAAGTGACTATTTTTTTTGGGGGGATAGCTAGTTTTTGACTTGTCTACTTCAGGGATTTTGGTGATAGGTTAGGGTTTCCTGTAAGCATGCATGAGTTTACAAAATAAACAACAAAAGATAGATCAAGGTTAGAAGTTTGTTATTCTACTTATAGTCATGCAATATATCTTTAACCTCAACAATGCTCCAATGAACTACACTAAATACTGAATGCATACAGAACCCTCAATTCATACATACTCAATATAAAGGGGAAATGAGATCATCTAATCTAAAAATACATTAGAGCAGAGGACATTAGAAACATACATCACAAAATAGATATTGCTAACTCAGAGATCAGAACACCAACAACATCATTGTTAGGAATTCTTCCTTCTTCATTAACAAAGTGTTCTAGAAGTACTAGTGTGTACATCAATGGCCCTAAGGAAGCATCTAACAACTAAGAACTGCTAAGCATTGAGCTCTAAAACTACTAGAAAATTAGATATTGAAAGTATTGGACTGCAAAATCATCAATTTTTTTGACCCTCGAAATGAGGTCAAAATTATTATTTATAAACATATTTTTTTCTAAAACTGACCTAATCTAAGTGTACACTCAACATTAAAATACCATATTCGGTGGCCGGTACTACCTGCACCACTTACAATCACCTCTAAAAGAATAGAGGCCTGACAAGATAGAGGAAGAAGACAAGAAGAAAGGATGGAAGAATCGACATCAAGAAGAGTGCCAGAGTAAGGATAGAAGAAATCTAATCTTCCCAGAGTTTGAGGAAACATGCCTCATCAATGCGAAATGTGGCTCACTATCTTTGATACACTAGATAGTTAATGCTGGAGTAGCACCTTGAGAAAATCACCTGTCAGATACATCCCTCTATCTGATATACCTTATTGGGATCACCTACCTTCTGACCCCCTTATTAACTATTGGATAATAACCGGTTGGCTCAAGGGAACTTAGACACAGGTCATCGAAAGAATAAAAAAATGTTGGATCTAGAATTCCAAAGTCCAGGAGCTTACACTCAAAGAATAATGAATGTTCAAAAATATACCTTGCTGGTGAAAATCTCCAAAGGCCGGAGAACTCTATTGTTCCTTGTATGCTTTGAATGTTTCTAGGAGCTAGGAAACTGCATCATCATCAATGTCCTTGAGGCTGGCCCAGAAGTACTTGGCTGCTTCCAATTGTTTGCCCAGATCCAGGGTGTTTCCTTTGAATTTTGTGGCCATTTTAGCAACATCATGGGCCTGAAGCATCATGCCGGATATACGTGACATCTTTGCTTTGTCTATTCCCTCTAGGGATTGATATCAAGACTCCATTAGCTTGTCAAATTTCCCTACACCATATTCCTCAAGAGTACATGTTTCAGTACTAAAGGGATTAACTCCTGAAACCCTTGTAACAAAATCCTTGTATAAATTTATAGAATACTCAACCTCCAAAACTTTATCCCGCAGGGCCCCTACCTATTGCTTTCTTATCTCCAATTTGAGATCAAGTCAGGAGTGCTAGACCCAGACAAAGTTGAAGGAATCCTCCCCCAAAATTATGGCCTCGGTGATGACTTCCTCTCTGAGACCCATGATTTCTCCCAACTCACTCATTCATGCCTCGTATTGATCGGCCTCTCCCTCCCATAGAGAAATGGTATTTTTGACTATGTGCAAAATGTTATCAGCCGCGTACAGGTCTAGGGGTTTTTCCACTAGGAAATGCCAAACATTTCCTACCTGTTCAGGCACCCAGTTGTCTACTACTTCCGCTTTATTTTTCATGGCCCTCAGCGCATCTATGTCACCCTGTGGGAGCAGTGCACTGGATGTTGAAGCTTCTGGAGGGATGGAAGTGATGGGTTGTGTAAGCTCTATCAAAATCCTGAGGAGATTTGCACTCTTATCCATTTCATCCCTTTTTTTTGGTATTTCTTATCAGAATGGGCATCGATTGCCTGACTGGCCTCTTTTAGCAGGTCCAGTTCACCCTGCTTATCCCTCTCCCCCAGAGGTACCTCTGTGACAATCTATTCTTCAGTACTTACCTCTTCTTCCTCTTTATCTAGGGGAGGTGTCATGATGACCACAACTATATCCCCGGCTAGGCCACTCTTAAGGGAGTGGAGTGTTTGGGCCTTCTTCTTCTTAGGAGCACCTTGCACCTATGCCATCATTTTAGCCAGGGAGAGATGGGATTTTTACTTTGGTGGGGTTGTTCCCTTCTAAGAATCTATCAACCATTACGATGGTGGGGGATATCTTGTTGCTAAGGCCTGATCTTGTGCACCCCCACTGGGGTTCTCCTGTTCAACCTTGGTATTTGGAGTCTCTTTGGACCACCTACATCATCCACTTTTGTCATATCAATATTTTATGCCTCGATGTTTGTACCCTTAGCAGCATTAGTAGAATCAACATTAAAATTCTTGGGGTTCTCTCCCTCATGTTGTTTTTGTTGTTGTTGTTCTTATCTGGCATCATCTGTCGGGACATCCTCCTACATTGGCTTATCCTCTAGAGGTGGCAAATGTGTCCACACTGGATCTACTTGTAATATCACTAGGATCACATGGATGAATTTTGTGATGCCCTAGGTGGGCGGAGGTGTCTAGAGCATGGCAGCTGAGGTTATGTTTGTTCCCGTAGGTCCAGTTCCCCAGCCAAAGCTGAATGCTCATCTTGCACTTGCCTCTTCTCTTGTACTTCAGTCTCTGTGATCTTCTTTTCTTGGGCATCAAAGATGTCCACCTATTTGGGCTCTTTCTCTTTTTCCACCAGGACTTCTTGCATAATGAAAGCTTCCTTCTCTAGTATTTCCCCCTTAGTGGGGATTATTACTTATTTTTGGGCGGTGATCTCTTCCAGCGCTCTCCTGATATCTCCTTGAAAATTCACAAGTTTGTCTGTGCTTAATATATCATCAAAGTCATCATGCGGATGGGAGGTCTCCGGGGGATTTTCTAGCCAATTATTCAGCTCAAGGGAGTCTATGGAGAGAATCTATACTTCAGGGATGTTGGGCATCCAAAGCTCTACCTCCAGCCTTGGCTGAGGATTGCTTGTACTTTTATTCTTCCTCTTGGTTACCAATGGGGGCTCGACATCCAAAATAGTTGCACGCTCCTCCTTCGCTCCAGACCCTGTTACCCAGAACATTAGTTTTGCAAGTGAAAGGGAGTCGAAAGGGAGGGTAGGTTCTGCTGTAATAACTAAAACATCCAGCCAGATGCTTACTGCCTCCTTCATCTAGTGGGATGTTGCTAGTTGAAGCTGTGTGCATAAATGTTGTCACACTTCTATGAATCATTCCATTCAAGGTTTCTCAAGAATGAGGCCTCAAATATCGATCCATAGCTCTCTAGTCATGGATGTGTAAAAATATAAAATGAAGGCCTTCAGATTGACCTAGTTGTGTCTATTGCAAATACACCATGAAACGAGAGATTCGAATGCATAAAAATGAAATCTACTCTATATGATAACAATGCATATTAGTCTATGAAAGGAAATATGAATGCAAATCTAATCTATGGAAATAAACATGATTCTAATCTATATGAGGAGCCATGAATGCAAGAATAAACAAAACAAGAAGAGATCTTGAGTGCTCAAATTCTGCTCCAAAATTGCTCTCCAAACCTGCAGCATAACAATATTATGAAAACCTAATATGAAAATGAGGAGAGGTCTCCTTTTAAAGGAAAGTGAACGATTGAGATTAAGAGGAAAAAATCAAAGGCTACGATTAAGAGGCAAAAACCCACCACTTAGAAAGATGTGAAGAAAAAGGGATTTTTATTTAATTT
>MU226921.1:331950-394366 GCA_018584345.1 Thuja plicata | reverse complement strand
ATTAATTACAATTTGATCAAGGAAATTGATTTGAATTGAAAATATTGCAAAGCATTGATTCAAAAATTTGATAAATTTATAAAATAATAAATGGGGCCCAAAGTCTAGGCGACCATTTTAGGGTGCACGTAGAAGCTATAATTGTTTTGTGACGGGAACTGTGGATGAGACTTGGGGCGGGATCCCAAATTTTCTCTGTTCTCTATGTGTGACCTACATAGAGGTTCGAGCCCTAGAAGTTGATCCCGACAAAGATGGGAAAAATCTTCATGTACTTTTTGGACACACCTTCTAGAAATACACATGGCTGCATTTAATTACATTGTAGGTGATATCTTCAATCGCCGACCCTTCAGGGGTGTCCCACTCGACTGAAGGGAGATCCATTTTGTCTACTCCCTATTCTTTGTACTGTGGGTCTTCCGTGGACCCAGTGTCTGAAAAATCCTTGGGAAAATTTTGATGCTTGAGGCGCTTCATCATGCCCTGTGTCATCCAGCCAAGATGTCAGTTCTGAACTTCAAAATCGCCTTGGTAGTCTTCCAAATAATCTTCCAAGGTTAGTTCGTGAGGGTCTGCTACCTGGGGAAATTCCATTTCTATCTTGTCTAGCAAATCAAAATTCTTGTAGTCCATGTAGTATTCTGTCATCCCTAAAAACTTAAGCTCACCATCGCCCTCCTTTTCCGCTAGAAGGCTGCAAGTGTAGTTCCTGCAGGTTATTGGGAATAGAATGTTAGTAACCTTCTTTAATGTGAAGAAGGCATGCAACTCAAGAATTTGTCTGCACTATTCAAAAAGAATTATCCTATCCCAACAATGTTTGGGTAATAGGTAGGGTTTCCCGGAGAAGCTGGTCACCCGAATGTAAGTATACTACTAAAATTGAATGTAGTAGTGGCCATAAGTGTTGACCTGAGTCATTGCCTCCTTTGAAAGCTGATATACGACATCCCGAGTGGGTGTAAGGATATTATAGTAAATGAAAGCATCATTTACTCTACAAACTTGGAAAAACTGGCCTCCCATTAGATTTGTGGGAAATAGTCCCACAGAGCATCCTGGCCTTTTCCAGTCCTGAGCTCGTCGACTGTGAGCAATCCCTTGGTGATGGGGCATTTTTGTGCTAGTGCCCATAAGACATAAGAAGTCATGTAAAATTTAAGGTACCGGGTGACCCTGACAAGTTGGGCATCCACGTGATTGGCGATGATTGTTTCCCAATCAAAAGTTTGACTGTCGGAGGCGATGCCAAACAAGAAGTAATACATCCATGTTGAGAATTCCTAGGGATGGGGCTCTCCAAAGAATCTGCATAATGTGATGATCCCCATTTGTATACTTTCTTTAAATTCAGTTTGGGGGATCTCCATCTTCATCTTTCTGAAATCCTTTATGGGAGTCCTGAGCCAGTTGGTTTTCAGGTATTGTCGGGCCTCTTGATAGAGTTTCTCAAATTCATTTTGTGCCAGGGTTTAGGTGATAACTGTGGCATTGGGAAACTGGGGGATCCCTAGCCTCGAGGAGAATGGTGTAGCATCTAGAGACACCATGGGCATTGGGTAACCCGTCGAAATAGGAGTGGCAAGGACGGAAGCTTGGATGACTCTATTGTAGTGTTCTTCTAATGTGAGGATGAGCTCCAGAGCCTACACTAAGCAAGGGAAGTAGGGGGCCTTAAGGATTCCAAAGGCATCCACATTGAGTGCCATCAGATCTCTAGCCTTGTGCTGTATGAATATTATATTAACCAGGGCCTTCATTTATGCCCATGCTCAGACACCTTTGTCGATAACCAATTGAAGCTTGGAATCAACCTTCGATACCAAAATAACATCTCCCTTCAGATAATTCATTGATAGTGGGATTTTTTCCAAGGCCTTCTCCACCTTTTTCCTGACAGCTGGGAAGTTCCAAGCTCTTGGGTGGAGAAGATGCTGATGCTTCAGACATGATTGATGGGTGTTTTTGGTCGCCTGCAAGACTGGATGACTGTCAGTATAGATAATAAAATTTTGGATTTCAGAGATCAACACCACTTCACATTTGTCCTGAAAATGGTGTTAGTTTGCATCAATCCTGAAAAGATATATATAATGAAATGACTTAGGAATTTGACCTATGCCTGGGCTTCTAGGGATTCTAGCTCATGCAATGAAATGAAAGGAAGACCAAAGGAGAACTTAAGACCCGGATTTAAGAACATTAACCGTTATTGACATGACTAGAAATTATTTGTACTAGGCTGATATGGGACCGTCACGTGGTCAGGGAATAAATAGTGTAATGGAATTAACACCGATAGCTGTCTAAACATGCAAGAGCATGAATGCCACTTGGGCCATTTTTCAATGATCGTGTGTGGGAGAATTAACCTTCCATTAAGGCTGAGCTGATGGAGGAGAGAGAAAATTGCCATGGCTCGAATAGGCAAGGTGTTGAGTTCAATCTAGATGGACATCTCTTGGGCGAGCTCCAAGTTTGGAATTTTTGACATGGAGCGCGACGAGCTCATCACCAAATGGGAAGGGAGGATATACAGGGATGTACAAAACTTACACAAGACCAAAACAAAAACAAAAGGGCCAAAGCCAAATGAGGGCTGAAGAAAAAACAACCCTATGTACAGTAATTTACATACAATTACAAAATGTATAGGGTGTATACAAGTATTTAATCTAATTTTACATCTGCATAGAGGGCAGACAACCCTCCGATAGAGTTGTCCCACCAACCAGAGTGCGACAGCAAGAGCAAAAGGAAAAACTAGAAACTAGAAAATGAAAACAGAAATGAGGACAATGCTGCAAGGAAAAACAAACCCAAAAAAAAATGAAACAGAACCAGGAAGCATGAGGGAAGAACCAGAAGGGCCTACCTCAAAATGTGGAGAATACGGGATAACAAACATGGGAGGTGCTCTACAACTAACCAGTCTCAAATAACCATGAATGCACAATTGTTAATCATTGTTTAAGCACTGCTAAGCTTCAAGAGCAATTCATGCTTAATCGCTATTTGATCACCTTAATCTCTCTAGTTAATTTGTTCACAGTAAATGTGATAATGACTAGTGAAACCTATTTATACCCTTAGGGTAAAAACATATCCCGCTCTTTCCTTCTGCAAATCCCAAGAAAGGCAAACCTCCATGCTCTGGGTTTGAGGATTCCATGCAACCACACCCTTTAGAAAAAGAGGAAATGGTGATAGAGAATCCTGGAGTCCATAATCCTGATGGAACAAAGAAGAAAAACACTCCAGGACTGGGTCCCAGAGGAAGGAGGAGAAAATGAAAATAAAATGACCCATGTGGAAGCAAAGGCTGGAGAAAGACAAAAAGAAAAAGAAACAAGGCAAAAGACAAAAGGGGGACCCAACATTTTGCCTAAAAAATTTAGGGATGGGTATGCAGGGCATAACACCAGGCTCCTTCATCTTGACTTGATTTTGATATTACAAAAGAGAGGTGGTCTAATAAAAGAATTTCATTTTGTCATTTGCGTATGTTTAGATGTGATTCTTATGTTCACATTCTGAAAGAGAAGAGAAAAAATTAGATTTTAAATTGAAGAGATGCATTTTTTTGGGGTGTGGTGAGGATCAATTTGGTTTTTTTCTTTGGGATTCAAATCTCAAGAAAGTGATTCGCAGTCGGGTGTTGTATTTAATGAGAATTCTTTCTCTAGTTTTCAAAATTAGAACTTGAGTTCAGATGATTCTATTGAATTTGATTTATTTGACAATGAAATTCATGTGCAGAGAGTTTCCTGGGTTACATTCCACCCCTCTACTATTACTGTGTCCTCAAGAAATGTTCATCCCTCTTCAATTACTACTTCAATTCCATTTCCAATTAGTAGGTAGCCTGCCATTGTTTCAACATTGCCAGTCTAGTCTATTTCTACCAAGCCTCCACTTACTCCCACACTGGCAGGGCAATCTTTGTTTGATGGTGGAGCTCCTTCTGAGTGGGAAGTTGTATTTGTTAGGATTAAGTAATACTGGGAGGGGGGTGAATCTGTATTACAACATTTAAAAAAAACTTTGAACTAATTTCACATAAACCATAAGCATACTGAAATCAAAAGAACATAAGAAAAGACCAAAATACTCATAACATCATTATTTGTTATTGAGGAAACCATGGCCAAGGGAAAACCCTGGTGGGGATGGTACCCACAAGCATGCACTAAAGTATGATGTCCCTATTAGGAGACCTAGCCCTGTTAGGAGCTGGATATTACATATTACATTTCCTTGTTATAGGAATACAACCCTGTTAAAGGTATACAACACCCTGTTAGTGGCTAACTGAGCTTACAACTCTTACAATAGTAATTCTGTTACGAAATGTTCTTAGTCATAAAAAAAATAAACCTCTTTAATGCTTAGATAGTTCCAGTCATAGTTCTATAATGATCTCTATCATCCTCTACTTTGTTATTTGCACATATATCTTATTCCATCTGGTACATCAATCCAAATATTACATAGTCGGCTGATGAAATTCAATTGCCATTAATATGGAGACTATACTTTCGGTAAGCATATATATATATATATATATATATATATATATATACCAAGTCAACTCTCTTACCAAATATTACATAGTCGGCTGATGAAATTCAATTGCCATTAATATGGAGACTATACTTTCGGTAAGCATACACCAAAAGATAGGACATGAGAAAACCAAAGATCAGATACTAAGAAATCACTGAAGATGACTAAGTGCAAAGAGAACTGATGACACAAGTTAGTGTGTAAATTGAAATACAAAATAGAAAGACAAAGTGGAACCTGACAAAGGAACCCGATATGCAAGTTACAGTGAAGGCCGACAAGACAGATATAGTGCAGCCAACTAAACAAAACTGAAGGACAGTCAAGCATGACCGACAGATAGAACCGAAAGTCAGTTGCATCCCGCAAAAAGTGGATCTAACTTCCACATTAGATAAAGCATGTGTATTCTTTTTATAGGATATTTAATTGTTTCAAATAGACTTCTTTAGGGATAAGATATGTGAATTTAAGTGCTTTAACTAGTCTAACTAATTTAAAACCCATAGACTAGGAGATCTAGGTATAAGTTGTAAACCTAATCTTAGAGTTAACATTGTTTTTTTCATAACTCGATGAAGTCAATCCATCGATAAATAGATGATGTAATAATTCATTAAAATGGATGACTAGATGAGGAAAAGAGAGAGGAGAACATAATGATCACATCTATGGATTTTTATTGAGAGTTTCAAGAACAAGAACAAGAAAAGGAGGATTTGGTTAGCAAAACCAAGAACAGAGGAAATTGAGAATTAGAGGTATTATTTAATCACAGTTAAGGTGATAATATTTTTATGTGAACTAAATAGGATGTGTATCAGCAATAGGAGATTGAATTTACTAGGTCAATTTGTAATTTTCTATCATTCTAACAAGTGGGGCAAAGTGTAAAAATCCTTTCAAGGAAGGTAGATTTAACCATCCAACATGAAATTTCTTAACCTAGTGCACACTCAACCGTGTTGCTAAAGATCCTAACAGAGTAGACTTTAACAGGTCTTCACTGATACTCCTATAAGGGTAGATCATCAGAAGTGATCAAATTGTAAGCCTTAACCGACCCCTTCCAATCTGTAGATAGTGAAGATTTTGTCGGTGCCCTCCCCACCACAGTTTTCACTTCCTCATAGAAGTTTTCTGCGATATCATCTCTTGTGTTATGTGTCAAATTTACTTTCATGAATGTTTTTATGAATTTTCACATGCATGTTAATGTTATGATTTGATATAAATCACATAAAGATAGTTTAAATCAGTTTGAATGGATATACAATTGATTACAAAGGTTAATTGATAAAAGGGATATAAAAGTTTTAGAGGTACTGATTCACCCCTCCCCTCTCAGTACATACTTCCCATTAATCTCAAAAATTTGTATTAGAGATAAGTCTCTTCTTGGAAAGCTTAAAGGATTAAGAGAAAAGGTCATACAATGGAGAAGTACAGACTTGATAAAAATTTTGAGAACAAAAATCTTGAAATTTAGATGTTCTTTGAACAGTATAAAAAATTTAGAATCAGCATGAGACACCTGCTAGATGAGAGAAAGAATATGAAATCTCACTTTAATAAGATATATTTTCATGAGGAAGAGATACTGGAATTCTTTGAGTCTTCAGGTTCAACTACAAGCAAAGCTTCAGATTCATCAGAAGAAAGCATCACAAGCCTAACTGAAATCAATCTACATTTGGCTGGACAAGTTAAATCTCTGCAAATCAGTCAAGAGACATAGATGGTAAGGTTGATTGATGTCATGAACAATGCTAGACAAGCTAAGGAAGGAAGAACACTAGCTATTGATGATAGAAGAAATATTATAGAAAAGCTACAAGAAAAATAGTCTGAAATACAAAGCCTAATAGAGCATCACCATGAGATTAAAAATTAGATTATTCTTATGAGTCAAGAGACAAACAGATTAAATGTTGAACTCATTGAAAGAATAGAAGCTATCAGTGAACTGAGGGATGAGAATGAAAATTTGAAACTTGAAATAATAATTCAGCAACAACATAATGAAATTATCAAAAAGGCAAAAGAAATAAATAAAAGAATTGATGATTTTCTTGATGGAAAATGAAGAGTCAACAACAATACCGGTCTAGGTTTTACTGAGAATGGAGAATCATCAAATGTTTTTGATCCAAAGAATGTATACACAAATGCAAGACCAAGAAATATTACATGCAATCACTATGGAAATCAAGGCCATACATCAAATGTATGCAGAGGCAAAATGAAAGGTATTCCTAAATCTACATGTTCATTCATAGGATTCTATTATAAATGTAACAAGAAAGGACATAAAGCATATGAATGTGAGTCTGAGATGAAACAACCAGAGAAGGAAACCTATATGGAAAAATACCTCCCTACATGCAAAATGAATGGGCACACAACTCTTGAATGCCGAAAAAAGAAAAGGCAAGCATGGAAGCCTAAAGGTCAAGAAACTACCTATGAATCAAAGAGAGTCGGTAATTAGTATGCATGGGACTACAATAATTTGAAAAGTTATAAAGCATGTGAAAGATATGGTCACATTTCATCAAACTGTATGAGACAGTGGACTAGAAAGTCTAGAGGTTGGAGAAACCCCGGAATGGCATGCTTACATTGTCATAAAGTTGGTCATCTCAAGAAAGACTACAGAGACCGAATGAAAGAGACAAGGACATATCCCAATGGAAAAACCATTGAAGATATCCGATAGGAAAGAGACAAGATGTGGAGAAAATCTTCAAGCAATGATGAAGCTAGACCGAGCAATGCAAATGGTGACACCCCATCCAATGGATATGATGACATCACCACCTCCACCTATGCAGAACAAGTAAGTATGGAACTACATTACCCCAAGCTATTACTTTACATTAGTTCCATAGTATGTTGATATAATGCCAAATCAGCATAAGAAAGATGCATCATGGTTTTACTTGTTAAAATATGTGATAACTATGCTTTCAGGCATATATACCAAAACCCATCGGTATACACTCAAAGCTAAGATTTCCAAAACCTATCGAGAAGCGTTTGTTAAAACAAAAGGTTTCTAAGTATAAACGGAGCCTCGTTGGTAAAAAAGTAAATGAACAAGTTGTCAGTAATACCGAAACTTGTCGGTAAAAGCAAAGTGAACAGAGAATACTCTGAAACATTTTAAGTCCCACTAAAGGAAGTAATGTCTTCACCAATGAAATTAGTCTTCATACACCAAGGATTTGGCAAGCATTTATGGCACACATTTTAGGGCAATGTCTATAAATAGGGCATCAGAATAACTCATTTGTTCATGGAACCCAGAGAAGAGCGACCTAGGTGATTTTCAAGCACAAGGTGAAGGGATCACAGAGTGATCATGAATCAACACACAACACTCCTAAGTTGTTCATGAATCTTTGCAAGAAGTAAACATTAAGTTCTGAAGAACTGACAACTCTATTTTTACGCAATACGCTGAAGCCCTAATTTTATGAAAATGACATCGATTTCATGAACTGTAAAATCCAAGAATGCAAAGAAATATGAGTTCAAGCTAATCAAGAACATGGCATGTGAGGAACCCAACTATAAGATCCATCTAGAGGTTTCCTCACTACCCGACGACACTGGTGCATTTTTGCGCTTTCCAGCTAGGGTTTAACTGGTTGAAAATGTACGATCCTTCATTCATTGAAAGATAATAGAAATAGGAAGTTCAGAGGTTGAAGAAGCCTGAAAAAAGTTGTGCAATGACGATGGAACACTCAAGGAAGAAAACAAACACATTGACATGAAAGGGCTCACGATTTCCCTAATGTTCCCAAAAGTCTTCAATACCGAATGGATTTGGTTAGTGCTGAGAAGAATGCATAACAACAAGTTATGTTTGAATGAACCAAAGGAAATAACCCAAGATGTCATCCATGCGGTTACCGATTACCCTATAACTGATAAAGTAAAGGCACTCAAGCATCCACTAAAGGTTGAGACCAAAAAGATGACAAGATCAAAATGGGATAGCTGAGGATTGAAAGTTACAACAATAACCGATGATGAAATCAAGTTTGGTGCATGTGTTTTGGGCTATAAATTCTTCCAGGAAAGCAATTAAACAACATATCATCAGGCGCAGTAGACACAATGTTCAAAATTGTGAAGAAAGGTACACAATTGGACTTATCTGAGCTACTCCTAAATCAATTGAAGGACAAATTAAAGACCATCAACAATGAAAATTCAAATACTTGTAAGGTTGGCTCACTTATACTATGTATCTTCTTTTATTTTCAAGAAACATTCCCATCAGTTGGAGATGTTAAATGGGACAACACCAAACCAGTGACCATGCAATTCAGTGAGCACATTTCTATACTGGATGATAACTTGGAGATAGTCATGGATGGATACTTTAATGTATTCAAAGACCAAATGCAAAAGAGGGTGAGAATCCCCGAGCAACTCATTGAACAATATAAGGATGATATATGCTTCATGGTTGATACTAACAATACATATATCAAACTAGCTGTACCAAGGACAACATGGTTAGAACCATTAGAGTATGAGATCAACATTGATCTTGCTACTAAGGAAATTGATGCCTTGATAAATGAACCATTAGATAAGAAACAACCAAGATTTGGCACATATGATGAGGCCAAGACAAGAATTAAATCAGGCATAGTTGTAAAAAAGATAGTCAAGAAAAAGGACAAGATGGTGAAGAATCTCAAGAAGATTCTATCAAAAATTGAAGAAGAAACTGAGCAAGATGAAGAAGTTGAACAAGAGGAGGAAATCAAAGAATAGGTATGTGTCGGTAAAGATTAAGAAGATAATGACTCCGAGGAAACATAGTCAAATTTTCTGCCTCCTCCACCAAGCAAGAAACCAAGGACAACAACTACTTCTAGGACAAGAAGCCAAACTTCAAAGGATTCCACTCCTTCACATTTGAAGAAAGGAAAGGTCTGGAATTATAAGAGGAAAGCTCTCACACCGAAGAGAGGTCAAAACTAGAAAGGAATAAAATTCACCAAGACCCGAGAGGACATAGAGGACACCAAGCAGGATGAAGCTATTGAAGCAAAAAAGTGTCAAAGTAAAAGAACCTGACCCTATTGATGACATTTGTGTTTATATTGCAAATTTTGGATCTATTACAGATCTGAGCATTAGAAAATGGCTGAAACTAAATCAAGAAGATCAAAATAAGATTGAGGACATCATCATTTCTAAAATATACAACTTCAATTATGTACCAATAAAATTTGAAGGTAAATATGTTCCAAGAGAACTATTGGACATACTTTACTCTAGGTGGACATTTGCTTTGAAAAATGAGAAAGAAAATAGAGAGAGGGTACTTGTTTCTCTCATGCCACCTAAATCTAAGAAGGAAGAGATAGATGAGATGATGGAGAAGTACACAAAGGATTTCTCACCAAAGCTGAGAGCATACAAACTCCTTCAAGGAAAGCTTATAGAGCTTGAGTAAGACAACCATAAGAAATGGTGTAAGATCATGAAAATACCTATTAATGAGGACAACCCAAATAAAGACCTTCAACAACAACAAGTTGACAAGGAAACTCAAGATGATACATCAATTGAGTTAGATAAAGAAGAAGATGATAACATAGGCAACAAGACTATGGATGTTGTAGATGAAACATGGGAAGATACCACAAATGACAACATTGTGGATACTAATGTAATTGAAATTACTGATGACCCAATAGAGGAAATAAAAAAGGATGAAGATGTGACTACTGAAAAGGAAAAAAATGATGTGTGGGACACAACAAATGATAGTGCACATGTGAACATTCCAGACAAACTGGCAATATTGATACAGGATATCAATATGATTCAAGAATCAATCAAATCACCTGAGAAAGATACTCCAAAGAATGCAGGAGAAGAACCAAGAAAGGATAACACTGATGGTTAGCAAGACATTGGAGATACTCAAGATGTAACCAACACTAATAAGGTTACTAGAGGAGATAAGGAAAAAGATACAGATACTCAAGACAAGAATGCAGAAACCAAGATTGATGAAGCAAATGAGACTAATGAAGGAGACAAACCAAACAATGGTACTCCTGAGGAAACCAACAAGAGTGCTACCGATGATATAAAGGTGAGTGTGTTGACATCTACAGACACCCCATGAGCTAAAACTGACACCAAGTAGCAGAAAGAGTCACATCAGGTCACTTCATCGAGTACAACAGAAAAGGATGAGAAATTGGCATTGTTTTTACATTCTACTGAGTCATAGAAGAAGAAGAAAAAGACAAAGAAGAAAAAGTCAGAGGTTACATTGGATGAAATCATCGAAATACTAAAGTGTGACCCCTCTACACTTGACATTGAAGAACTACAGGAATATGGAGAGATATGCAAGAGAAAGGCATTGCAAGGAAAGAAGAAGAAACAACACAGGGAATCCATGGTACTAGAGA
This sequence comes from Thuja plicata, assembly GCA_018584345.1. Lineage (NCBI taxonomy): Eukaryota > Viridiplantae > Streptophyta > Pinopsida > Cupressales > Cupressaceae > Thuja > Thuja plicata. The sequence continues at coordinate 383,339 of MU226921.1, read as the reverse complement.
CAACATGGGACATTGTACATCAAATAGTACCCGATGTTGATATTGATCAAATAAAACCTATAATTTCTCAACTAGCTACCCTCACTGATGTAATCAAAACTTAGAACATTAATGCTGAGAAGGCAATAGAGCAGAGAGCTGAGATGAAGTACCAATAGAAGCTCATAGAGAGCATCAGCCAAGAAGTGGTAGTAAATAAGGTAATGCTATCAGAATTCATATCTGAATTAGATCCAATAATATCTGAAGCTATAGCCTTAATTAAAAAACTAAGCACAATTGAAAAGTTCACTAAGGAGAATAGTGACAACATTGCAAAGCTGGACAATGATCTAGCCAATAGTGCACAGACCTTAGCCATCGATGGAGATAATGCGGTCAAGCTACATTATGAGAAGATAATAGAGATTAAATGGTTAAGAAAAGAGCTATGGGAGGCTGAGACACATTTCAGAGAAGAATTAACTAAGCTCCAAGCTCAACTTCTTCCAAATCTTACACTGCTCCAACAACATATCAGTTCAGTAAGGCAACTGATTGCAACTCTCAAGATGTTTGTGGAAAACAACATCTATGATATGCATTCAAAAATTACACTCAATCACATGGATCTGGAGAACCATAAAGAGAAATGGGAGAAAATGATGGAAGATATGAAGTCTTCACATTCCCATATTTTTGATAAGATCTAGAAAAAAACCTTTTCCAATAATATCAAATAAAGGGGGAAATGATATGAGTACAAAATAAAAAGGAAAATGTTATGTACATTCATTAATTCAGATGGTCAAAAGGTAGATATGTATATGTATATTCAAAAGGAAAATTATATGTAGAAAGAAAAGATATCATATGTACAATTATATCAGCATATACATAGGGGGAGTCATTAAATGACTAAGCATTATATATGTTGTATATACTTAACATTTTGTTAGTATTTTGCACATATCCATTTTTTGATACTAATGTCAAAGCGGGAGATTGATGACATTAAATTTCCATTAGTATGAAAACTATACTTTTGGTAAGCATACACCAAAAGACAGGACATGAGAAAATGGAAGATCAGATACTAAGAGATAACCGAAGATGACTAAGTTCAAAGAGAATCGATGACACGAGTTAGTGTGTAAACTAAAATCCAAAATAGAAAGACAAAGTTGAACCCAATAGAGGAACCCGATATGTAAGTTACAATGCAGACTGACAAGATAGATATAGTACAACTGATAGAACAAAACTAAAGGACAGTCAAGCATGAGTGGCAGACAAAACCAAAATTCCGTTAAAGCATGTGTATTCTATTTATAGGATATTTAATTATTTTAAATCCATTTATTTACGGATAAGATACATGAATGTAAGTGCTTTAATCAGTTTACTCATTTAAAACACATAGACTAGGAGTTCTAGGTATAAGTTGTAAACCTGATCTTAGAGTTAACATTGTTTTTTTCATAACTCGATGAAGTCAATCTATCTCTAAATAGATGATGCAATCATTCATTAAAATGGATGAATAGATGAGGAAAAGAGAGAGGAGAACATAATGAGAACATCTACAGATTCAGATTAAGAGTTTCAAGAACAAGAACAACAAAATGAAGATTTGGTTAGTAGAACCAAGAACAGAGGAAATCGAGAATGAGAGGTATTATTCAATCACTGTTGAGGTGATAATATTTTTATCTGAACTAAATAGGATCTGTGTCAGCAATAAGAGATTGTATTTACAAGGTCAATTTGTAATTTTCTATCATTCTAACAAGTAGAGAAAAGTGTAAAAATCCTTTTAAGGAAGGTGGATTTAACCATCAAACCTCAAATCTCTTAACCGAGTGCACACTCAATAGTGGTGCTAAAGCTCCTAACAGAGTAGACTTTAATAGGTCTCCACAGATACTCCTAACATGGTAGATCATCAAAAGTGATCAAATTGTAATCCTTAACCAACCCCTTCCAATTCACAGATAGTGAAGATTTTATGGGTGCCATCCCCACCGCAGTTTTTACTTCTTCACAAAAGTTTTCTGTGATATCATATCTTGTGTTATGTGTCAAATTTACTTTCATGAATGTTTCTATGAATGTTTACACGTATGTTAATGCTATGATTTCATATAAGTCACATAAAGATATTTTAAATCAGATTGAATGGATATACAATTGATTACAAAGGTTAATTGATAAAATAGATATAAAAGTTTTAGAGGTACTAATTCACCTCCCCTCTCAGTACATACTTCCCATTAATCCCAACATAAGCTCTCAATACAAAATAGAATTAATAAAGAAGTTATTAAATACATAGTTGGTGCTCTTACATAATCAAAATATAGATTATCCATAATTGTAATCTAACTTATATTGCAAGTAGTCCATGTCATACTCCCCAAATCATCACTTCAGTTCAACTGCTCTGTATCTCTATTCTGCTACTATCGTATGTCTTCAATTCTTTGTAACTTTCTGTAAACATCACCAAAATCAAATCAATTTTAGATGTAGGTTGTACATACTCCATAATATCTTCTTCTAATCTCTCTTTCCATAACTCATCGATATCAATCTTTTATACCCAAAATACCTCTGTATTTATGCTTCTGTACTTAGTCGATTCCATAATTGAATTACCAAAAATTAACTTCAAATCAATCGATCAATATGCCAGATGTATTTCCATAAATGAAAACCAAAAAGTGTTGTAACACATACAAAATTGATCACTTTCCAATAATCTCTCCCTTTGGCATTGATGGAAACACTTAACAAAAAAGTGACTAAGTGTTCCAACAAAACAAAAACTGTCTCTTTTTTATTTCTTCTTCTTCTCTTCTCTTCTCTTCTCCTCTCTTCTCCCCATTTATTTATTCTATCATTTTTATTATCTCTTCTCACCCTTTGAAAACAATGACAAATGTGCAAAGAAATAATAAAACTTAGTGCTTGCTCACCATTTTTAGAATATCTTGAAAAGAATCTTCCAAGATCTTCACTTCTGCACTCCATGACTTAACCAATAGCTGACTAACATGAATTAGTCCATTCAGTGCATATGATGTTGTCTCTGCTTCTTTCAGATCAATGGGCATAGATTTTTTCAATGATTCTATAGTCTTCTCTATGTCAGATAAGTGATTTTCAAGAATTGATAGCTTAGGAGTGATTAAAATCTTCATCAAATGAAACCTTTTCATGACTCTCCCTTTCTCTATAACCAACACATTTAGTTTATCCAAGTTCCTTGTTACTTTGCTATCCATTTCCATCACAGATTGTGAGGAGGTCTCACAACTGTCCATAATTATGTTCAAGGTTTCCCTATCCTTTGCAATAATGTCCTCGATTTTATGAACATGTCTGATTGGGTTCATGCAATAACTGAATAATTTCCTTCCATATCCAACACAACTCTTTTATTTTTCAGTAATAGATTTCAGAATGCCCAAGACCCATGAAATAGACTAGCAAACTTCAATCAGATTCTTCTCCAAGTAGTTCTTCTCTTCCCTTTCTTCTGCTATCTTCACTAGGGTCTCATAGTGACCATCAAACTCATCAAGTGTCATCTTTAGGTTCTCTATATCATGTCTACTCTGGAAAACTATAGGTACTTGAAGCAATTTATTCACAGTATTAATTTCTCTAGACATTACCTTAGTCTTCTTGTCAATTTTCTTCTCACATATCTCCTTTTATTTAGTGAGTGCGGTGAAAGCTAAGCTCATGAAATCATCCTCATCCATGTGATCAACATAAAAAGCTATAAGTTTTTATTTACTTTCCAACATAAGATAGAAGATGTGTCAATTTTGGTTTTGTCTTATGCTTTTGCTTCTTCATCTTTCTGCTCTCTCTCTAATCTTCCTCTTTTTGTTCTTCCTCTTTCTGTCCTTCCTCTTTCTATGCTTCATCCTCACCCATTTTACTGTGAATGTTTACCTCAAATGGGTCCTTCTCATCATGAGAAGTGTCAAGTGTTACACGCACACCAAAAACATAGAAATCTGGTTGCATATCATCTTTAATTTTCACAACACTTGCCTAAGCTCATTTGGAACTCTCTCCCATTCCCAAGAGTGTGGGCATTGAATTCTTAGGAGGTTAAGCCTTCTCAGGAATAGTACTCACAAGTATGTGATCTAGTGCTCTCTAAGTCTCTTCACGAATATGTTCATACATTCTTGCCATAATTTTTACTAACCTTGCCTTAGTCCTCAATAATGGTTTTTGTTCATTGAATATTCTATCTCTCATCTTCAATATCTGCTAATTGTTTTCTTATTTCCAATCTCCCATACAAATCTTCAGGTACACTACCTTCTATCTCTAACATATTTTTGTTGAAAACAAGTAAATGATTTACCACAATATCTTCAATCATAAAGCTTATCAAATTCCTCATACATGTCATAGTACTTGTTTATTGTAACTATATTTCCTTGCTCAATATATCTTTTCTCAATCATTTTAAATTGAGGTCTCCATACTTGTCTATCACTTTAAGATTTCTTCTCTTCTCTCTCAGTTCTCAGTTCTTTAGGTGGTGAATTCTATTTGAAGGATCTGGTGATCACTCGAGGAACCAAATTTATTATTTATGAGGTCTTAAAAGATGATGAAGGGGTGGCTACATCAACAAAAATAGTAGGTGCAGTAGCTATTATCACAACTTCAGGAGGTGGAAGGGATAAATTTCTTGCCAATCCAAAAGATCATTCTGCTAACTTCCACTTAACTTCCTTGAACTCTTCCTCAGTCAATCCTCCCTTAACTCCACATCCATGAATACTTTTTTCCACTTTCCTTTTCCTTAAGCCTCTAGTGTATTCTTCTCTCACTTTAGCTGATTTTTCTTCTTAAGTACCCCATCTTTCCTTAGATGTATCTACCTCAGATGCCAGAACATACTTGATCTGCATAGTTAATACTTCTGAACTTACTTCATATCCCATAGGATAACACCATTTGTTCCTTGTAACAACTACCTCAAAACATACACAATCTATCTCAACCATCAAAAAATTGTATCCTTATATTTTTTAACTAAGTTTTTAGGAATCATGTATCTTTCTTTCATCTACCTCTAAAGAATCTTAATCATACCAAATAGTTCTCCATCAAATCATGTGTTTTTCTTCCTTCTGTAACTCTTTGAAATCTGAATACCAGTAGGTATCCATTTTCTCCAATCACTAGGGTGTATTCTTGGAGATTTATGCTCAATATGAATGTACATTTGCACTAGTAGTGAACCAAATCTGAAGGTTTTGGATTTTTCTTTCTTTATCAACTTCACATTGTCCAAAAATATTGTGCCAATACTTCCCATATGGGTATGTGTAGGATCATGGTATGCCAAACAGGTCCTTAAGTGGCAATGAAAATTTAGAAAATCAGGGTTAGGCAAGTTCACATTAAAATTTGAACAAGTTATCAATCTTATATCAAAAATATGTAACAAGATAATCTATATAAAATTGAATTTAGTTTGTAAGATACTAGCCCTTTTTGAAAAAAATTTATTCTATATGGTAAAAATTTCAAATTTCAAGAAAAAGATAAGAAGTAGGTGTATGTCTGACCACCTTAAACATAATCAAATGATAATATTTTTTTACAATATTCTATATATAAGTAGTAGACTCATGTCCAGATGTGACACATATTTTTGTGTAATTTTTTTCCAAGTAAATAATTAATTATGATTTTTCTACTACAACTTTTCCAGAATATACAAAATCTCATGTCTGACCACCTTAACTTAGTCTAAACTTCATCAAATTGAAAATTTTTAAGTTTTTTATTGTAGTGGGTAAATAATAGAATGTGACTCAAGTTTTTTATTTCAAAAATGTTATACCATTTGAAATTTATAGTTATTTTTCAATCAGTATATCAACCAGGACTAAAAAGATAAGAAGTAGGTGTATGTTTGACCACCTTAAACACAATCAAATGATAATATTTTTTTACAAGATTCTATATATAAGTAGTAGACTCATGTCTGGGTGTGATGCATATTTTTTTGTAATTTTTTTCCATGTAAATTATTAATTATGGTTTTTCTTCTAAAACTTTTCCAAAATATAAAAGCTCTCATGTCTGACCACCTTAAATTAGTCTAAGCTTCATCAAATTGAATTTTTTTCTTTCTTTCTTGTGTTAGGTGAAGCATAGAATGTGAAATATCTTGGATATTTAAAAAATGTTATACCATTTAAAATTAATAGTTTTTTTTCAATCAGTCTACCAATCAGGACTTCTTTTCGCATCCCCACTTTTTGGCATACCATGATCTTGGACATACCCATATATTATACTTCAAGTATTTTATTTCACCATTTTGTAGGCCATGATAATAAATCCAGAAGATATTGGTTAGGTGTAATAATATAGTAGAATTTGTAACAAAGTATCATCAAAGTCAATCTGACATCCTATTGGTAAATATCATTCACTCTCATAGCTCGCCTATCCCATTTCGGGTGTGTTAGAATTTTAAATTGCTTCTTAACGTGTTTCTCTATCACATGGATGATTCCAGTATTGTCTAGTCTAGTAATATCATGTATCAATTGACTACAAATCTTCACAGGTTATTCACCTATCGAAATAAACTGATCATGTACTCTACTCAATAATAACATAAACCATTCTTATTCACTGAATTCGTATAAGTCCAAATTTTTTATAATTTTGAACTTAGAAACATGTTTGAACTCATCTCTCATTGTTCCATTATCAGTCATGTACTCCATTTCAGTAGAAATGTCATCAATACCTAGTATGTCATACTTGCAGCGAATATATGCCCTAATGTCTTCAACATGTAAAATGTCGTATGGTGTTTGGAAAATGCCCCTTCAAGATCATCCTCACACAAATTAAAAGGATATTTATTAAATTCATACCTAGGTTTGTCCACAACATCATATATCATAGGTGCATCCATAGTTTCTTTAGATGTAAATGATGTAAATACCTTTCATGCGCTGAATTCCAAGTATATGCTTCAATCGATCACACCAAGTAGTCTCTGGATAGTCTGAATGTTTCTTCTCTCTAATTTCCTTAGGTCACTTCTCTTCAAATGGTAAGGAAATAGATAACCAATAGGTGCTTTATACAATGTTAAGTTAATAAAAGCTCACATTACCCAATGTTGTCTAGTCAGTCACAAATCTTGTGATCACAATATATGCATCGTCTGATGTTGTGCTCTTAAATATAAGTTCCATGATGTCGGCCAATATCATACCTAGGGTCACTAGAGCTCAATCCTCCAAATCAGGGGCATGATATATTCTAATATATTTATCCAATGCTCCCCCTAAGGCCATGATCAACCAATTAGGTCGATCTCACTTTGTTAACATCAGCCAAAGATCTAGTAACATCTATTGTGTCTCACTGAACCAATATCTCACTTGTCTCTTTGATTTTCCATATCTTTCAACTGTTGTTATCCTCTTATTTCTTGAAAAAGCTGTCAAAATCACTCTTCATTTCTTCAATACACTTACCAGTATCATTGTCATTCTTCTGTGTATTCCTAGGAGGTGGTGTTCTTCTATTATTCACTTCATTATACTTGTAAAACTTTTCTATATGGCCTGGATTATTACAATTATAACATATAGGAGGTATTTTTTCCTAATTTACTTGCATCTTACAAAACTTCCTAATGTGTTTAATGTTACTACATTTGTAACATGTAGGTTTCACTGTATATTCTCCTCTATTGTCTTTTCTATATCAAGATTGATTGAGTTTCCTGCATTCTGATTTCTTGGGCCCATATGCATTATAGTTAAAACAATAACTAGAAAAAGTTTTAAAAGGAGCATTACCTCTACAATCTCTTTTCATGTATCCAAACTTGTAACAACCAAAACCTACCTCTGAAAGGTATGATCTATTATTTAGGTTCTTCAAGAGTAGGTTTTTCTACATCAGTCTTTGCATCTCTTTTCTCTTCTTGATTCTTGGAGAATTTAACCTAATTGAATCCAATACTAGTCATATCACCTTTAGGTTTCTGTCTTTCTCTTTGTTACTCGATCAAGTCACTGCTCATCTGTAGTTTCTCAATGTGTTTCTTTGTCTCAACAAGTTCACCCTTTATGATCTGATTGTATTTCTCCAATTCTAGATACTTGTTCTTTTAATGGTTAGCCTCATTCTTCATTTGTTCCATTAAAACATTTGTGCTTTTCAAAGATTATTCAATCTTGTTTTTATCTTCTTTTTCATGTTGAATCTCTTTAGCAATGGCTTCATTCTCAAGCTTCAAAATATCATTCTCTTCAAGTTTATTCATATGATCTGAATTATCATTATCTAAATATTCTTTTATCTAAAGCACAAGGTCTTGTATCTGATATCTAGAAATTTCAAGCTGGTCTTTCAGTTTCTTGATGAATCCATGTGCTCTCCTTAATTTGAATCTCAAGTCATCATTTTTTTATTTTCATGTATACAGGTCTTCAAGTTCATCTTAAAATTTCTCTTGTAAATTATCAGAATCCATTTTGATCTCCCTTAAGCTATTAGGATTTCTCTCCAAGGGCTAAAATCTCTAATACCAATTGTTAGGATTAAGTAATATAGAGAGGGGGGTGAATCAGTATTACAACATTTAAAATAAAATTTGAACCAATTCCACATAAACCATAAGCATACTGAAGTCAAAAGAACATAATAAAATAACACAGTACTCATAACACCATAATTTTTTGTCAAGGAAACCCTGGGCAAGGGAAAACCTCAGTTGGGATGGTAACCACGAGCATGCACTAAAGTATAATGTCCCTGTTAGGAGACCTATCCCTGTTAGGAGCCAAATATTACATAGTACAGTTCCTTGTTAGAGGAATACAACCTTGTTAAAGGTATATAACACCCTGTTAGGGGCCAACCAATCTTATAGCTCTTACAATAGTACTTCTATTACACAATGTTTTTAGTCATGAACAAAACAAGCATTTTCAATGCTTAGATAGTTCCAGACATAGTTCTACAATGATCTATGTCATCCTTTGTTATGCCATTCACACATATATCTTATTCCATCGAGTACATCAATCCATATCTTCTCTCTACAAAATATCTCCATATATATATAGATATATATATATATATATATATATAAACACATATATATATATATATACATATATATATATATATATATATATATATATACNCAAGTGGGCTCTCTTACCAAATACTACGTAGTCGGCTCTGAATACAAAATTGATTTAATAAAGAAATTATTAAATACATATTCGACATTCTTACATAATAAGAATATAGATTATCCAAAACCATAATCTTGATTATATTTCTAGGAATCCAGGTCATACTCCCCAAATCATTTCTTAAGTTCAACTGCTCTGTATCTTTGTTCTCCTACTATTGCATGTCTTTAATTCTCTGTAAGTTTCTGTAAACATCACCAAAATAAAATCAATCTTAGATTTAGGTCATACATATTCCATAATATCTTCCTCTAAGCTCACTCTCCATAACTCATCAATCTCAATATTTGATACCCAAAATACCTATGTATTTCTTATTCTGTACTTAGTCAATCCCAGAATTGAATTTCCAAAACTTAACTTCAAATCAATCGATCAATATGCCAAATGTGTTTCCATAAATGACAACCAAAAATTGATGTAACACATACAAAATTGATCACTTACCAACACTATTCCCCACACATCCTCCCACCTTCTCTCTACTGTGGGATGTTTTGACAAGTGCAGTAATTGCTCCTCTACCATGGGAAGAGTCTATGCAACCTCCTCCCTCGCATAAGACCCCATAGCCCCAATCAATAGGAGCATAAACTTCTCTTAAGTATATGACCACTCTTTAGCCACCATGTCTTACTCTTTCTTTCCCACTTGATGGTGGGGGTGCCATGACTACTGGCCTTCGTGAGAAGCATATGGAAACCTCTGAACACAAAGAAAACATTTTCTTAAATCAACAAGGATTCAGAAATACAGATGCTACTCATAGTCAAGATGAAAATCAAAATATTGTGCTACAGAGGTCTACAAGAGAATGAAAACGTTCAAGAAAATTTGATGATTATGAATTATTATTTTCTTTGTTTTCTGATCATGCGGAGCCTAAAACTTTTAACCAAGTCTCTAATGATGTAAATTTTGTACATTGACTTGATGCTATGAAAGATGAATTGGAGTATTTATGAGAAAATGACACTTGGGATTTGGTTTCTCCTCCACCAAATTGGAAAATTTTGAAAACTAAATTGGTCTACAGGTTAAAAGGAGAAGTTGGAGGATGAAAAAGATATCAGGCCAGATTGGTAGTGAAAGGATTTTCTCAACAAAAGGGCATCGATACATTTGGTTTTGCGTATGGCAGCTTCCTGGGATCTCGAGCTTGAGAAACTCAATGTTAAAACAACATTTATTCATGGCAATATTGAGGAAGAAATATAGATGGAGCATCCTAAAGGCTTCATTTAAAAGGGAAATGAATACTTATGTTGCAGACTGAAATGGATCTTATATGGGCATAAGAAATCCCTGAGGTAGTGGTATCTAAAATTGGATAGTTTCATGACTCAAAAAATGTTTATTCATTGGGAATCAGATCCGTGTGTTTACTACAAACACCTTCCTACTGGTGATTTTATCATTTTATTACTTTATGTTGATGATATGCGGGTTAGCAGTTGTTAGCAAATCAAAAAGGAATTTGGCTCTTCATTTTGCAATGAAAGATTTAGGGGCAGCGAAGTAGATTCTTGGGATGGATATAATTTGAAATAGAGAGAAATAGGAGATTAGATAATCTTAAGAGAAATATATTTTAAAATTTATGGACAGGTTTAATATGTCAAATGCTAAGTTGGTATCTACTCCTTTGGCTCATCATTTTCAGTTGTCCTCTGAGATATGTCCTTCAATTCCAAAATATATAAATGAAATGGATAATTTTCCATATTCATCTATAGTTGGAAGCGTTATGTATACAATGGATTGAACTCATCCGAATATTGCTCATGCAGTGGGAGTTGTGAGAAATTTATGAGTAATCCAAGAAAGAATTATTGGCAGGCAGTTCAGTGGATTCTTTGGTATTTGAAAGGTACTTCTTCTTATGTTTTATGTTTTATTGGGAAGGAAATTCAACTCTGTGGTTATGTTTATTCTGATATGGCTGGAGATTTAGATGAAAGAAAATCTACTACTGGTTATGTGTTTACTTTTGTTAGGGAAACGATCAACTGGGCCTCTGGTAAGAAAAAGGTTGTTTCTCTTTCCTCTATTGAGGCTGAATATTTTTCTCTAACTGAGGGAGCCAAAGAGATGATATGGCTACAACGATTCATAGGAGATTGGGATGTCAACAATCTACTTTTGCTCTATTTTTTGATAGTAATAGTGTCATTCACTTGGCTAAAAATTCAACTTTCCACAGTCGCACAAAGCACGTTGAAATATGGTATCATTTCATCCATCATGCACTTCAGGAAGGAACATTCTAGTTAGATAAAATCCATACTAAATTAAATCTAGCAGATGTTTTAAGGAAGGTTGTATCTCGGGAGAAGTTCAATTTCTGTAGAGCTCTTCTCTCAGTATTGTGATAACATAGCCATAAGATCCACGTGGGGGATATCTCGGTGTAGCTCTTATCACATAAATGATTGGAATTCAAGTGGGAGATTGTAATAAACCTTCCTATGTCAAGTCTTTTAGAGACTATGAACCACTATAATTTTGTCGCCTCTGTGTCTTGTATTTTTGGTCTTTACACTTCTGTTATGTTTTAATTTATTTGTGTGCAGATTTATTTTCAACAATATGGTGTAATGATTTTATTATTGTAATATTGTTGTAATGTTATTGATTATACCTCATCTCTACACGTAATTTATTAATAATTGAAGTCCATTCAGTGAGTATTTGTTAAGTGTTTGATGGAATAGAATTTTAAGAAAGAGTTTGTAGAAAAATTAGTTGGATTTTAGCTTGGCACATTACATTGGTTTGTGTTTGAGTTGCATTTGTAGAATTTTAAGGATGGTGTTTTTGTATTGAGGAAATTACTTAAGACTTTACACCTCACAGTATCCTAGTTCTCTAAATTCTCTTGATCATCGTATACATTAATTCTTATATATTCATTTACATACTATTGCTAGTTGGAAGGAACTTTGTAATGCTTCTTGTGTTATTAGAGAATAATTATTCCTTCCTTGTTGTTTAAATTCCTAGGGTATCTTCCATGTGATTCTAACTTGACTTGGAAGTTGCGGCCACTATAAATTTAAGTTTTGATGTTAAGTTTTAATTGGTTTTGACATTCCTATCCAAGTGTTTTAATGACCAATAAAAATCTCCAAGTTCACATAATGAATATCTTGAATGTTTTTTCTAAGATATCATACTCTTATTTTATTATTATACATGGTATGATTTTTATTTAAAGAGCACTAGCTCAAGGGAAGAGCACATTCTTTACAAGAAGGAGGATGGTGGTTCAATTCCACCACTCACGTATATGACTAAATTAATGACTATATATATATATATATATATATATATATATATCACTACCATGACTAAATTAATGACCAAATCAATTACTAAATGAATAACTAAAAGTTTAGTTATAAATTTAGTCGCATTATAAATGACTGCAAATAAACTGTTCATAGTCAAGTGACTAATTTTAGTCATTTATATACAAACTTTACTAGTTTATTTAGTTACATGTTGTTGTTTTTATACTATTGTAAAGAAATAAGGGATATATCTACCAAATCTTGAGCAAATTGTCGAAATTCAGTACAATCAGCAAGAGAGTGTTTATTTCTATGATTCAAAAGATAGAGAAATTCACCATTAATAGGTCATTGTTTTTGGAAAATGTCTAGAAGGAATTGAATTTTAGGATCATATTTAATTCTCCAAAATATTCTCTTAGCTAATGCCAATCGGTCATCAAAGGAAAATGTAACAAAAAATTGTGTTGCTAAAAGAATGTTAAGAGGAGTTTAGAAGGAATTTTTTTTAGCTTGAGGTATAAATCCTAGACCACATCTAGTGAATTGTGTAGGAGGATCTCTAGGAACCTTAATACCTTGTTCATTAACACCAAGTCCTAAGAAATTATAGTTATGTTGAGTAGGAATCACATAACCTAGATTGTAATTAGCTTTTAATGTAGAGGGTGAAGAAGATTCATCTTGATATTTATGGAAATGTGTGGTATAAAGAGGAATAGAAGGATAAATATTCTCTTTAGGGGGAGAATTCCTATTACTATTTACATATTTTTTAGAAGAAGTAGAAGGTTTATCAAGATCTTCATGTCTACTTAATGTTACTCTTGGTAAGAAATTATCGAGAAAATGTTTAACACTGGGATCATGAATAATTATTTGATAAAAGAAAGATTGTCTAAGGTCATTTACAAAATTACATAGACTAAATTCCCTAAGTTGATCCATTAGGGTTGGTTGAGGAAGAGGAGATCTAGGTCTCACTAGGTCGAGATCATTAGGAATTAGATCTCTGTTATCATGATCAATAGGCATTATAGCAGTAGGATTATGAAGATTTATAACAATGTTATCTTTAGGCTCATTAACAAAGACTCTTATTTACCCAACATATTCCATGAATATTATTAAGAATTTAATGATAAAAAGTACATGAAGCACTGATAAAAGTCTTGAAATATGCCTTATAAGGAAGGAAAAGATTAGAAAGTATCATATTTTCATACATGTGAATACTATGAAGGAATAAAAATATCATGGAATGCAAGCAATTATGATTCACTCCATTCGATTGATAGAGAGAAGTGAGTAGAAATGGAACAACATAAGCTATTACACACCAATCTAACTTAGTAAAATCCATGAATTCTAATGAGAGATAACAAAGAAACAAAGGATATATAATGCCAAAAATAAGATGGGAGATATAATGAGTCAAGTTCACAAAAATGTATAATAGGAAAAGGGAAGCAATGCAAAGTGATAATTAGTTCACCTTCTTGAGATTGCACATTTGGAATGAAGATGTCCCAATAGGATAGGGAGGTCCAAAGAACCGAATGAGCCAATAATCCTTTTCTTTAAATACAAAATTGAAATGGGTAGTGATAATGAGATAAGAAATGTAGATTACATGATATCTATATGAAATCAAAATCAAAATAGGAGATAAGTTGTTTTAGATATGATATCAAATAAACGGAATCCTGAAAATACCTTTTGATGATCATATTTTTCTATTAGTATACAAAGGAAACAATTTTTGAACCAACGGTAACATGATCACCGAAAGACAGGTTTAAAGTGCAACCCAACACAATAATTCACAGAGGTCACTGACAATGCTAAGTGCACTATCACTGACAAAATGATCATAATGTAAACTAACAGACAAGTTCACAGAGGAATCCAATAGGCAAGTTCATAGTGCACACTAAAATTCAGTCTACAAAGAAAACTAAGAAGCAAAATGTATACAGAGACATCACCAAAGAAAGACTACACCGCAACCTGAGCACCAGTCTACCAAGAGACAACTTTAATTCTAAGAAATGTGGGTCTGAGTTACACATTAGATAAAACACTTAAGTTTTATATTTAGATTTAAATATTATCTTTAAAACCATTTCTTAGGGGAAAAGTAAAGAACATGTAATTGTTTTAATCAGTCTAACTGATTGAAAACATGCAAACTAGGAAACCAAGGTCAAGTTGTAAACCTTTGAACATAGAGTTTTTATAGTTAAGCGTGAAACCTATTTAGGTCAACTCATTGTATAAAAAGATATAGAAATCAATTAGACAAAGATGATTTTAGCCATAGTAGACATCTATGGATTAGCTATAGTCTTTCATGAAAAAGGAAAGCAAAACATGAAATCAGTTATAAAGAATAATATTCAAGGCTACCGAGTAGAACAAAGGTATTAATCCATCACAATAGGTGATACATCATATTGTAAAATTTAAAGGATCTGTACTCACAAATTCAAGATTGCACATAATTAGGTCAATAAGTATTTTTGATTGCATTCTAAAAAGCATAGAAAATAGAAGAAAATCCTTTAAGAAGGTGGATTTAACAATCCTTTTGTAAATCTCTTAACTGAGTGCACACTAAACAATGTTGATAAATCTCTTCATAGAGTAGACCTTAACCAGTCTAAAAATGTTACTCCTAATAGGGTAAGATCATCAGAAGTGATCAAACTTGTAAGCCTTAACCGAAACCTTCCATTCTGCAGATAGTGAAGCTTTGTGGGTTTCATCCCCACCGCAATTTTTACCTTCTAACAGGGGTTTTCTGCGTTACCAATTCTTGTGTCATATGTCATGTGTCATTACATTTAATGAGTGTTTCTATGAATGTTTACATGCAATTAAGTTTATGATTTGATATTACATACACAAAGATAGAATAGCAACTATGGTCGATAATGCAAGTAATCAATTACTAAAGGATTAAGGTTAATTTATAAGAAAATTTCAAAAGGTACTAATTCACCCCTCCCATTTCAGTATACACCGTTCCATTATTCCAACAATTGGTATCAGAGCTAGATCTATTATTTGGAAAAGTTTAAATCACTTGAGAGAAAATATCATACAATGGAAAGGTATAAGCTAGACAAGAATATTGAGAATCAGAAGTTGCACATACAAATCTTCTATGAGCAATACAAAGAAGCTAGAATCAAGATGAGAGAACTGCTGGATGAAAGAAAGGTTATGGCATCTCATTATAATGAAAAAAACTATCATGAAGAAGAGATACCTGATTTTTTTGAGTCATCAGAATCTACATCTAGCAATACATCAAACACATTTGAAGGAAGCATTACTAGTCTGAATGAAATCAATCAACATCTGGCTAGACAAGTGAAATCATTGAAAATTGGTCAAGAGACACAGATGGTAAGGATGGTTGAGGTTATGAATAATGATAGAAAAGCTGAGAAAGAAACAATACTAGCTATTGATGACATGAGGAAGATAACTGAAAAGTTACAAGAGAGAGAATCAGAAATACAAAGACTTACTGAACATCATCATGAGATCACCAATCAGATTGTTCTTATGAGTCGCAAGGCAAATTGAGTGAACATAGAACTAAATGGAAAATTGGAAGCTATTGGTGAGCTAAGAGAATAAAATGAAAGACTGAAGTATGAAGTAAGGATTCAACAAAAACACAATCATATGATTAAGAAAGCTGAAGAAAGCACAAAAAGAATGGATGATTTTCTGGATGGACAAAGAAGATTCAAGAACAATACTGATCTAGGGTATACCAAGCATGGAGAACCATCATACCAAGCTGATCGAAAAGATGTCCATAGAAATCCAAGACCAAGGAAGAAGTCATGCAATCACTGTGGAAAACCAAGCCACACATCAAATGTGTGCAGAAGAAAAATTAAAGTTATTCCTAAATTGACATCTACATTCATAGGAAATTGTTATAACTATAACAAGAAAGGACACAAAGTACATGAATGAAGATCTAAGGTTAAATAACCAAAGAAGGAAACCTACATGGAAAAAAGTTGTCCTACATGTAAAATGCATGCACACACATCTCTTGAATATAGGAAAAAGAAAAAGCAAGCATAAAAGCCAAAAGAACAAGAAAATGCTTATCAATCGAAAAGAGTCGGTAACTCATATGTTTGGGATTACAACACATGGAAAAATTGCATAGCATGTGGTAGATATGGACACGTAGCTGTAAATTACATGAGAACATGGATAAGAAAGTCTATAAGCTGGACTAACCCTGGAATGACATGCTTATACTGTCATAGGGTCGGTCATCTAAGCAAGGACTGTAGAGACCGAGTGACAGAGACAAGCACTTTTTCCAATGGAAATACCATTGAAGAAATCAGGAAGATGTGAAACAAAATGTGGAGGAAAGATACAAACACTGATGATGCTAGACAAAAAAATACAATTGGTGATACCATATCCAATGGATCTAGTGATATCACCACCCCCACCTAAGCACAACAAGTAAGTATGGAACTACACTATACCAAGTTATATTTTACATCAATTCCATTATACATTGATAAAATGCCAAACTAGTATGAATAAAGATGCACTATGGTATTACTTGTTATGAATTTGTGAATACAATCACATCGGTCAATACACACTGAGAATCATTGGTATACGTATAAAAGCTAAGTTGTTAATGTAAACTGAGAATTGTCGGTAATCATGTAAAAAGACAATTAGTCTTCACTCCATACCGAGCACTGTCAGTGAACATGTTAAAGGTCAATTGAATTATGAATAACCCCAAGCATCGCATTCTAACCAAGAATGAAGTTGGTATACTCCCTGAGTGACTCCATCTTCAAACACTAAGAAGTGGGTAAAAGCATTTATTATACCACTTAGGGCATCATCTATGAAAAAGAGACTCAAAGATCATTCGTTCATAAAGTGATTAATAGCAAGGAGAAGAGCACAAAGAGAAGAACAACGGCTATATTGGAGAAGCCACTTACAAGCCCATTCACGATATTCAGATAGATCCACAACATCTACATCAGATCAAGTGAGTATCAAATACTCACCGAGCTCACATTTTTTTTATAGGAAAAGCCCTAATTTATAGAAACAATTGCAACCACTTCATGTATTTCAAAGATCAAGAATGCCAAAGATAAAAAGGTCACCCTGATCAAGAACACTACATGTGAAGAGCCTAAGTACAAATTTTTTCTAGAGGTAGCTTCACAAACCCGATGATGCTAGAGCATTTTCAAGCATACCACCTAGGGTTTTGCTAATCAAGGATGTCCGAGCCTATATCCACTTCCAAGTTGCAGAAATCAGAGATTTTAAAGTTGAGGAAGCTCACAAGAAGCTTTGTATAGATGGAAACATCAGAGATGAATATGAACACATTGAGGTGAAAGGGCTGACAAATGTCCTCATGTTCCTAAAGGAATTCAAGCCCGAGTGGATCTGGATACTTCTTATCTGGGTACATGACCGAAATATGTGATTGGACAAGCCAAAACCAATTACCAAGGATGTAATGCACACAGTAACCGGTTATCCAGTAACCAAAAAGGAAAAAGCACTCAAACATCCTCCTTTCTTTGACATAGAAACGATGACAGGTGTAGTATGGCATGACAGAGGATTGAAGGTAAACTCCATCATCGATCCAGAACTGAAATTCAGTGCATGTGTGCTGGGATACAAGGTATTCCAAGCCAGCAGACTGAATAGTATTAAATGTGAAGCAGTTGACACTTCCCATAAGATTGTAAATAAGGGTTTACAAATAGATCTATCCGAGATTCCACTAAAGAAACCAGAGGAGAACATGAGGACCATTAGATCAGAAAACTCTAATTCATGTAAGTTTGGTTCAGTCCTCATGTGTATATTCTTCTACTTTCAAGACTTCTTCCCATCTATCAGTAATATCAATTGGGACACTACCCAAACATTGGCAATTTAAATTAGTGAATTTATTAAGTTACTAGGGGACAAATTTGCATTAGTCATGGATGAATATTTCACCGGATTCAAGGACAAAATGTAGAAAAGGATGAGGATACCAGAAGAACTGGTGGATCAATATAAAGATGATATTTGTTTCATGGTGGACACCGATACAACCTTGATCAAACTAGATGTACCAAGGACAACATGGTTAGCACCACTTGACTATGAGATAAACATATATCAGGACACAAATGCTATTGAATAATTATTGAATGAACCATTGGACAAATCATTACCAAGATTTGGAACCTATGAAGAAGCTAAGGCCAGAATTAAAACAAGCGTAGTTGTTAAAAAGATAGACAGAAAGAAGACCAAAATGGTAAATATACTTCAAAATAAGCTATCGCTAATGATGAAGAAACATAACAACAAGAAGCCACCAAGGGATAGTCACCCATCAGTGAAGATGAACAAGTGAGTGATTTTCAATCAATAGAGTCTCATGAACCACCCCCAAAGAAACCAATGACAACTACTGCATCCTAAGAAAGGAGTCAAAATACAAAAGTAGACTCACCATCGATTAAGAAAGGACAAGTGAGGACTTATAAAAGAAAGCCTCAAACCGGTCAAACATTAGAACACAAAAGGAGAAGGAGATTAATATAAAGTAAGGAAGATAAGGAAGACACTGAACAAGATAAAAATCTTGAAAGAACAAAATTCTTACCATAATTAATGAGATTGTTGCATGAATCATCAAGTCAGGTAGAATATTTGATCCTAATATTAGATGATGGATAACTCTGAAACCCAAGGATCAAAATAAGATAGAAGAAGCCATGATCAAGACAATGTGTGTATTCAAATATATACCTGTATAGTTGGATAAGATGATGCCACAAGAACTTAATGAAAGGCTATCACAAAGGTGGACATATGCACTAAATTCTGAAAGACAAATAAGGGAAAGATCCCTAATGTCAATTATGCCACCCTAGTCAAAGATGTCTAATAAATTAATGAAATGATGAAGATGAATTCAAAGAAGTTCTCAGCAAAATTAAGAGACTACAAAGTACTAGAAGGAAGCTTAGTAGAGCTTGACAAAGAAAGTGATGATACTTTGAGAAAAATACTCAATCTACCAAAATAGATACAAGCCCTGAGAAAGTATTAGCATTACCAAGAAGCCTCACAATGAAGAGAAAGAGGCAACATCAATCCCTGAACACATCTTAATAAACGACATTGAGGATGTCAATCAAATTGAATTGACAACATAGGAAAGCAAGGCCATGGATGATGTACCTCAGATTTTGCAGTAATTAAAGGACACAACAGATATCACAAAAAAAGATGTGACAATAATAAATATCATAGGAGATCCTATCGATGAGGCAAAGGTAGATGAAGAAGTCACTAGTGCCACCGAGAAAATCAAGGAACATGACACAAAAATGGATGTTGTGCAGGTTAATATACTAGGACAAATGCCATTATTGATATAGGCTGTCAGTATCATCTCACAAAGGAGAAGTCACCCGACCATGATGCAAGCATACTCAAGGATAAAGGTGAAGAGGAGCATAAAAGTATAACTGATGAATAGAAAGTAACAGATGGAGAGAAGAAAAATACAAGTGAAGAAAAAGGTGATGCCACACCAAAGGATATCAAAGGAGAAGCTACAGATAAAGATAAGGTTTATGTGGTGACATCTACATCCAACCGACAAGTAAATATTGAGCAACATGTAAAAGGAACAACACCCCCAGAGCCTTCACCAAGTACATCAGAACAAGAAAAGGATCTTTCTATGGTACTACATAAAACTGCATCCACCACAATTACAAAGAAAAATAAGAAGAACAATAAATGAAATACAAGACTATGATCCTAGGACATTGGATCTAGAGTCACTTACAAAGTATGCAGAACTTTGTAAGTGAAAAGATATACAAGATAAGCTCAAAGAGGAGACCAAGGAGACATAGGTACTACACACTATAAAGGATATACTATTGCAAATTTTACCTGATACTGACATTGATCAAAATGCTCCTATACTTGATTAATTAGCAGTTCTTAATGAAGCCATCACATCAAAGAATGTAGATGCAAGGAAGGAAATAAAAGAACGTGCAAAGAAGAAGTACCAATAAAAGCTAATAGAGAAAATCAGCCAAGAAGTGGCAGAGAACAAAGTAAAGCTATCTGAACTAGTCAATACATTGGAACCAATTATCTCTTAAGTTGTAACCTTAGTTCAAAAGTTACATACCATAGAGCAATTTGCTAAGAATAGTAGTGAAAAGATTGCAAATATAGATGCAGATCTTAATGTGAGTGCACAAGGTCTCACAACGACTGAAAATGCATTCAAGTTGCATTATGACAAGATTATGGAAGCAAAAAGGTTGATACTTGAGATTCTAGAGGCAGAATCCAAATTCAGAGATGAGGTACCTGAGCTCAAGGCTCTAGTCCTACCAAATATCACATTACTCCAACAACATATGACTTCAGAAAGAAAATTGATTGCCACCTCAGAAATGTCTGTCATAGAAAGCATATATGATATGCATGCAAGAATCACCTTGGAAATCATGACCATTGAGCACCTCAAAGAACAGTGGCAAAAGAAAATATAGGACATTCAAAAATCCCATTCACACATTTTTGACAATTGTAAGTATGACACCTTTGTCATTATTATAAAAAAGGGGGAATTGATATGATAAAAGGGGAAATGATGAAAGGGGGGAATATATTTATAAAGGCAAGTGTATATACATGTACATATATCATACTGAGGTATGCACATTGGGGGAGTCATATTGACAAGGTAAAATACATGGTGTATATACTAAACATTTTAGTTTTGCATATATCAGTTTTTGATACAAATGTCAAAGGGGGCAATTGATGATAAAAAAATTTCCACTAGTATGCAAAGGAAATAGTTTTCAACCGTCGGTAACATGATCATCGAAAGAAAGGTTTATAGTGCAACCTGACAAATCAATTCACAGAGGTCACCGACACTGCTAAGTGCATTATCACTGATGGAATGATCACAGTGTAAACCGATAGACAAGTTCACAAAGGAACTTGAAAGACAAGTTTGTAGTGAAAACCGATAGTTAGTCTACAGAGAAAATAGAGAAACAAAATCTCTATAGAGATATCACCGAGGAAAGACTACAGAGAAACCCGAGTACTAGTCTACTGTGAGACAACTGTAATTCTGAGAAATGTGGATCTGTGTTACACGTCAGATAAAACACTTAAGTTTTATATTTAGCTTTAAATATTATCTTTAAACCCATTTCTTGAGGGACAAGTAAAGAACATGTAATTGTTTTAATCAGTCTAACTGATTAACAACATGCAAACTAGGAGATCAAGGTCAAGTTGTAAACCTTTGATCATAGAGTTTTCATACTTAAGCATGAAACCTATTTAGGTCAACTCATTGTATAAATAGATGTAGAAATCAATTAGACAAAGATGATTGTAGCCACATATGACATTTATGGATCAGATATAGATTTTCATGTAGAAGGACAACAAAATATGAAATCAGTTATAAAGAACAAGATTCAAGGCTATCGAGTAGAACAAAGGTATTAATCAATCACAATAGGTGATACATCATATTGTAAAATTTAAAGGATCTATACTTAGCAATTCAAGATTGCACATAATTATGTCAAAAAGTATTTTTGATTGTATTTAACAAGTGTAGCAAATAGAAAAAAATCATTTAAGAAGGTGGATTTAACAATCCTTTTGTAAATCTCTTAACCGAGTGCACCCTAAACAGTGTTGATAAATATATTAATAGATTAGACCTTAAATAGTCTAAACATGTTACCCCCAACAGGGTAAGATCGTCATAAGCGATCAAACTTGTAAGCCTTAACCGACACCTTCCATTCTGCAGATAGTGAAGCTTTATGGGTTTCATCCCCACCATATTTTTTACCTTCTAACAACAGTTTTCTACGTTACCAATTCTTGTGTCATGTTTCCCTACATTTCATGAATGTTTCTATGAATGTTTACATGCAATTAAGTTTATGATTTGATATTAGATGCACAAATATAGAATAGGAACTTTGGTCGGTAATGCCAAGAATTGATTACTAAATAATTAAGGTTAATTGATTCAAAAAGTTTTAAGAGTACTTATTCACCCCTCCAGACACCATTCCATTACTCTAACACCTTGAAATGGATATTTGGCACATAAAGATTGTAACCTGGCTCCATGCAAAAAATAAGATAGGTCTATATGGTACAGGATGCTAAATTTGATCTATACCTAGAAACAGGATGCCAAATTTGATCTCTTCCATGGGTTTCAACCTCAAACTATTATAGTTTCTTTGAGAATTCCAGTTCTTTCCCGATGTCTCCAAAAATCTCCATAACCTGTTCTTGTACACACAAAAAAGAAGAAGGTTTGATAGAGGAGTTTTCCTTTGTAAAACCTCTGTTTAGAATTCAACCTTGAAATAAAATGAAATAATTTTAGGAAAGGATGCTATCATGTAGCATAACCTATTCTAAAAAATGAAGTATATCATACCTTGGAAAGAAAATGCTTCTTTGAATATAATCACGCATACTGATACAATAACATTGAATCAACACAAAAATCCCAAAAATAAAATTATAAAAAAAAAACCTTATGTAATGGATGTTGTAACTCACCACAATATTTGATTGAAGAGAAGAGTGAGAAGACTTGGATAAAATTAGATAGATGTGGATCTTCTTCCTTCATAGAAAAATTCTTTGGTTGGCCTCTAATGGGGAAAGAAGCTACATCTATGGAAGAAAAAACCTTGAATGATTGAAGGGAATGAAAGATTGATGGATCGTGAACTTCCTTCCTTGCACTTAATATCTTGAATGCTTTAATTATTTTGACAATAATGGATACACTTGATCATTAATTATTGATGCCAAAATGAGGAGAGGCAAGGTGTTTAAATACATCTCACAACATTTCAAGGGTTAAAAATCAAGAAGGTTGAGCATGAGTTTAGATTTTCCACCCGAACCCCAGCATATATCTATACACCAAATTTGGGCCTAAACATGCAAAGAAAAAACACTAGACGACTCTATCCCAAGGTTAAAAATTCCAAAATGGTTCCTTACCTAGGAAACTATTCCCAAATTGGGGCTAGGTACAAGGAAAATAGGGTAGGAGAAAAGTTATTTGTACAACTCATTCCAAGGTCAAGATAGGCCATGAAGGCCACAAACAGGGATATAGGGTCTAGGTGATTAAATAAATTATCTAATTGGAGGAAAAGTAGAAGATCACACATAGGAAAAAGAGGTAACCTTGATTTTTCACAAGATTGAAAGGATAAAGGACCCATATTCAAATTTAGGTATCTAGTAAGTTCCATATGAGGTCCTACAAAAGAAAACACAATAAGGTGGGCACAAAATAATCCTTAAATTGTACATAAATTAGGTGCTTACAATTTAGGACTGTAAAATAGGATTGCTTGTATTAGATCAAGTTCACCTACAACAATGGATATCATAATTATATTGTCATGTCTCCTTCCAAGGAATTATATGGTTCTTTTTTTATTCCTTTGAGTTGAGATTTCTTGGAGGATTTATTTCTTTTGGGTCCTGAGATGCGTTGGGATATGGAGCAGAAAGTAGAGCATATTCATGAGCATCTATTGGTGGCGAAGGATTGATAGAATAAATATGTAGATGGCCATAGAGTGGATAAATGATTCTCTATTGGAAATAGAGTGTTCTTGACAATGCATCCACAAAATATTCTAATCCATTATAGAAACAGTTCTAAGTTGGCACCTCTATTTTTTGGCACTTATGAAATCCTTGATAAGATAGGAATAAGAGCTTATAGCTTAGCTTTTCTACCCAACCTAGCTCACATCCATGAAATAATTTCATTAGATATGAAATTTACCTTTATTAGATTGGGTAATTTGTAGACCAATAAAGAATTTTATCTCACCTATCATGGACATCTCAAAATATTTTTGCATCTCATCACCAAATTCTTTACTCAACTTCTCATTACCAAAAAAAATGTGATATTATCCACAACAACTTCAACAATCAAAATATTATCATGATCAAATTTGAAATACAAGTTACTAGTAGCAGTACCTTTATTCAAACCAAGTTTCAATAAATAATTATCCACCCTTTCATACTAAGCTCTAGGGGCTTGTTTCAATCTATATAATGCATTCTTCAATCAGAGTGCCATGTCATCTTGATCACTCAAAGTAAATCCATCAATTTTATCAACATAAACCTCCTTTTTCAAATCTCCACTCAGAAATGTTGATTTAACATCCATTTGATATACATTAAAATATTTGTAAGTAGCATATGCCATAAACATCATAACACCTTCAATTGTAGCAGCATGAGAAAATGTTTCCTCAAAATCAATACCTTCCATCTATGAGTGTCGCTCACAAACAAGTATGGCTTTGTTCTAAACCACTTCACCATATTCGTTCAACTTTTTTTTGAATATCTTTTTAGTACTGTTCATATTCTTATTCATGGGTATGGGAACAAGAATCCATGTCTTATTATTCTCAATATATTCCAACTGTTATTCCATAGATTTTACAAAATTTTAAACTTTGCATGCTTCATCAACATCCTTAGGTTCAATCTTAGAAATCAAAAAAATTTCATTTCTAGGAATTCTTCCTCTAGTCTAAGCACCTTGATTCCTATCACCAATAATCTAATTTTTTGAATGATTTAGCCTTACATACCTTGCAATCTTTGGATTTTAATTTTAAGATGACTCTTATATTTCTAACTATTTGTCATTTTTAAATTCTTCATCTTGATCTACCGAACCATTCTGATTCTGATACTAATTTTGTAGCATTCCACTACCTAATTATCTACCTCATCATCTAATTCATAAATTAAAGATCTATCTTTTTTCTGATAACTTTCATCCACTTTTATATTATCACTCTCAATTATATTTCTTACCCTATAAGTATAAAATCTTTATGCTTTTCTCTTTCTAGAATAACGAAGAAAGATTCCTTCGTCACCTATAGGATCAAATTTCCCTAAATCTTTATCTCTCTTGATATAATAATTTCTTCCAATAATTCTAAACTATTTCATCATGGGGAAATGACCATACAAAATGTTATAAGGGGTCTTACCAGTGTCATGTTTGATTTTAACACGATTCAATGTACAGAATGTAGTGCTAACCACTTGTCTCCAATTTATATATGGTGCATTTTCTTCAATCATCATAGTCCTTGCACTGCCAAGGATTTTTCCATTTCCTCTCTCTGCAATACCATTATGTTGTGATGTCCATGGAGAAGAAATTTTCCATTTTATTCTATTCTATTCACAAAATACATTAAATTCAAAATATGTACAAACTCACCACCTTTGTTAGATCTTGGACATTTCAGCTTCATACCTACCTCAGTATCCACCATAGCTTTGAAGATGTTAAATTTTTTAAATGCCTCAGATTTATCCTTAAAAAATGTAACCATGTCATTATTGAATAATAATTAATGAATAAAATGAAAAATTGGTCTCCATAATAGCTTCTAGTTCTGGCAAGGCCGCATAAATCAATACATGTACCAAATATAAAAATCCACTTGACAAATAGGTCTTTTGAAATTAGATTTAGTTGGCTTACCCAACAAAAATTCCTCAACAATTTAGGTAAATCTTTCACTACACTTGTAGTGCTTATCTTCACAATGTTATTAAATTTTGCATGAAAAAATATTTTGTGCCATAAAAAATGTCATTAATCTTAGAAATCATACATCTATTCTATGAATTATTCAAATGGAATACATTACCTTTGGTTTTTTTACCTAATGTAATCTCAGCTCCGAAGTTTCGAATGATTTTTCACATTCCATCTTTAAATTGTAAATTGTAACCTTTATCAACTCACTGCCCAATTTAGGTAAATCTCTCACTGCTCTTGTAGTGCTTATCTTCACAATGTTATCAAAGTTTACATGAAAAAATCTATTGTGTCATAACAAACTATCATTATTCTTAGAAATCAAACATCTATTCTATGAATTTCTCAAATGGAATACATTACCTTTGGTCTTTGTACCTAATGAAATCTCAACTCTAGAGCTTCCAATGATTTTGCACATTTCATGCTTGAATTGTAAATTGTAACCATGTTGTTATGTTTTTTGGTGTTATTTTTTTGTTGGTTATTGGTAAGAGTCTACAATCTTGGATGTTGATAATTTTCAAGGGCTCATCCTAGTGATTGGGTGTTTTCGATTAAGACTAATGGCAGGTTTTTGAGATGGTTTTCCCTATGGTGGACTCTTGTTTGATCCTATGGGTTCTGGTTTCCATCATAAAACCCTTGATATGTGTTTGGGGAGATGTATAAATCTAGTAATTTATTTATGATGTGAGGCTCCGGTCTCTCTCTTTATAGTTTCTGGGCAACCGAGTTATTATTGTTTAATCCTTTTTAGTTGTTGATTGCGTGTTGGATTTGGGCTGACGGTTTTAAATGCTTACTGATTATCAATGTTTCTTTTTAGTGGGGTTCTAGATCCCTCTCAAAATCTATTTGTAAAGCATTTCAGGGCCCCTTCAAAACATGTTTTTATCTTAATAAAAAACTAGTTGTCCAACACTCAAAATACAATGCCTCAAACCTTCAACACATAATACATCATCATTTTTCTTCTTACTATCAAGTGTAATGGAACCTCTACCTCTCATCATACAAGGATTATTGTCACTGAATCTCACAACATTACCCTCATGCTTCCCCAACTTCATATATGTTCTTTTATCTTCAGTCATGTGATGTAAAAACACTGTCAATAAACCATTCATTTTTCTCATCCACATGTGAAACAAAACCTCTTTCATCATTAAAGAAACAATGATTCTCATCTTTGATAACAATAAATAAAATCTCATCTTTACTCTTTTCAAATTCATCAGCAGTTACACCTTCATTAGTGGCATAATAACACTTCTTCTAATATTTAGACTTGAATTCCTTACGCTTGTACTTAGGCTCTCTATCCAGGCATCTTGAAGTGAAATGAACAATCTTACTACATAAAAAACTTTTCAAAGGTAAATTTCCTTGATACTTACCAACTCCCTTAGGTAGTCCCTTTGGTTTTAGGGATTCAAGTTCTTCAAGCTTTCTTTCTTCTTCCTCAATTTATTCCCATTCCTTCACACATACGGATCCATACTTAGATGAACTTTATCCACAATCATATCTTTGTTTATCCTTAGAAATAGTATCTTTAAATGCAGATTGAACTTTAGGAAGACTATCACCAAATTCTCTCATTTCAAAAGTAGATAAATTACAAATGAATGTGTCTCTTGTTACAAGAGCGAGGTTTTTGATTTCTTCAATACAAACAACCTTGTTATTGTAAGCAGGAAAGGATCTTAGTATCTTATAAATAATTTCATTTTCTTCCAATATTCAACCGAGGCACCTAATTCCAAAAATAAGTTTGGTCACCTTTTGCACATACAAAGTAATGTTTTCATCCTAGTTCATCTTCAATGCTTCATATTTTCCTTTCAAACTTTGCATATTGTCTTGTTTCACACATGCATCTCCTTCATGTAAAATCTCTAATTTTGTCCATATCTCATGTGCAGCCTCTTATTCCATGACATTTGTATATCCTGCATCTGACAAAGTACATAGGAAAGCTTCTTTTTCTCTCATATTGTACTCAAATTTCTTCCTCATCAGGAGTCGCAATAGAAAGATAAACATGAGGATTTTAAGAATTCTTAGAAACTTCATAATAATATTCTCCAATACATCTCAACTATGTAATTGTTTGACCCTTACATATGAAATAATTAATAACTTAAAATATAGGACTATCCTTCTTAAAGGCAACCATCACGGATCTCCTCAAGTGGTCAAGTTTCTAAAAGAGGAGTTTTCTCTGAGATACCAATTGTGAGAAATAATACATGACACACAACTAAGAGGGGGTGAATTAGTTGTATTCCAAAAGTCAAAACTTTATCCAAATCTTTAACCTCAATATCATATCAAAAAATTAAAATTAATGCAAAATCACAACATATCAATCAACACATAACACCAATATTTTTGACATGGAAACCCTCTTATGGGAAAAAACATGGTGGGGATCAAACCTACAAGATGATGTACTTGGTTAAAAGCACTATACCATGTTCGGAGTATTAAAAATAGAATGCACATGCATTCAGGTACACTACCTAGAGCTCACTTCTCAATTAAAAATGAGGGCTAAAACCTTGAATGGCCTACAATCCTCTATGGACAATAATCAACAAATTATGAACTGACTTATAATATCTCTATCATGTCAATATAGTTCCATTGAAGTACATCAAATCTTCATCTCAATTGTAGATTCCACTCATACCTCTTCATATAACTTCTTCATACTCATGTGCACATCCTCACCACCACTTTTTCAATTCTAAATCTTCATACTGGAACATGATCGAGATCCATAAATCATATCATGATCTATTGCAACACACTACACCATTATGTCGACCAAGAACAATAAGAACATGAACACGCCACAAGAAAATCACCAAATATGATCACATATATCAATGTCATCTAGAAACATGAACAAGACACGATTTAGAAACATCATTAAGCAACATGAAATGTTACCACAACAACAAGAAAAAATTTGTATCAAAATTCACAATTATCTACGCATGTTACATTAGGAACACCAATGTGTAACCTCTATCACTTAGGAAAAATAGATTTCCATCATTCAAATCTTGAACCACTCAAGATAATTACACACATCCATGTCCTTACTCACCACAAGGTTAGCAAACAAAAATATTGTGTAACGGATCCACACGGATCCAAGAACTACAACACTATCTCTGTCTAAATAACCAAAATACCAGTATTTAATAAACCATTCATAGCTCACTCAAGTCAACATGCAAACCTATGTAAATCAACATAGATCAACTAAAGAAATCCCTTAAACCATCTGTACCATCATAAAATTTGACCTTCAATATAGTAGCCTTACCAAAATAATCTTCTCGGTGAACATACTAGGAACACTATCACTGGGTAGAAGTACAAACCTATGTCACACTTTTATAAAGGTAAAGGTCAACAACGTGTAAATTGTTCAACTTAAATGACGTAAAAGTGACATATGTATTTAGAATTTGAAGATAATGTAAACTAATAAAATGTGTAAAATTAGATGAAGTTTATACCTATAATTTGTTTTTCAAAAATTGAACAAGAATTGACATAGTTTTTTAATTTTTGAAGTCCATTTTGTAATATCTAGGGTCTATTTCCCACCAAAAAAAAATTATGCACATAATCCTATTTTCCTTTGATTTCAAAATATGTTTTAGATGACATGTATAGCTAATGGAGAAAAAAAAAGATTGGTTTTCGGTATATATTTTGTCTTTTATAACTATTCAAAGTCGGAGTTACCCGAAATCAATAGTTTTTGTCTCCTGCCTAATTTGTCCTAGTAAATCTACACCATCTAGAAGAAAAATGTTATATACTTGAAGAGGACTCTCTCCTCTAGTGATAAATATAAGTTTTAAATTTTTCTGACATGATTTGCTAATTTTTTTTAAATTTTTTTGAATGAGTGTGTTCTTAAATGTTAAAATACCTAATTGCAGTATTTTCAACTTATAAGATATTATATGTAGTCCAAACACTATAAAAATTAAATGATCATAATTTTGACTCTGAGCTCTATAAAAGGGTATTTTTAGATTTTAAAGAAAGCTGATTTTTTATGGATAAATCAGCTGTAGAAGTGAGAAGTTCTGCAATTCTTAAATTTTTGCATATTTGGCTATGACATATGATGCCACATAGGTAGTTTTGGCCAGGACTAGTTTGACGAGACCTAGTTCGGTCGGAACTGGTTCAGCCGAAACCCCCTGTATAAATAAATGTGTACCAATTCTTCATCACTATGACATATTTGGCTTATATTTACTCATGAAATTTTGGTCGGAACGGGTCCAACCGAACCTACCTTGCCACATCGATGCAACATGGTGCCACTTTTCTACAATATATGTCAAGGAAAAAATAATTTGGCTAGAACCATAAAATTGTCCTCTAATGTGACACGACTTTGTACTTTTACCCACCCAACAATGAAAATATCTTGACATCAATGACAAAACATCAATGTCAAAAAATATATGCATGATATGCCAATAATATCCAAGAGTTGAAATTTTTTATGATCTATAAAATGAAAGTTTAATTTTGACTAATTAACTGACTTTTAATTTTGAAAGTCTTGGTGATGTATCACTACTCTTGCTTCACCCTAACTTCCTCTATGGACTCCTAGGTCTCTCTATTGACCTACTAGGTTTCTTCCACTAACCCTATTCTCCTTAGGATTCTTATCACAAGATCCAAATCCTTTCAACTAGTGAATACCAACATGTAGGACAAAACACTCCATGCTTCTTCCTAAACCTCAAATAGTCTTTCTTGCTTCATTTTCCTGAAAATGCTCCAACTGACCCAAATTGATCAGCAATCACTCCATAGAGAGAAATAGGGTTTCCAATATTTTACTAGGATCCTTTCCACCACATGCAATCACACTTTGCATTTTCACCCTAATCAAGTTCCAAGAAACAAAACAGTTGTTTCCCAAATAGGGCTACAAGCAATTAGGCCTATTTAGACTCTATTTTTACAATAATTCACAAAAAATCTTAACAAATATGGAAACAATTGTAGGATTCAGATACCCTTTATGAAGACACTAGAGATTTTCTGGGTCTAGGGTTCTCAAGCTGTTCGTACAGCTCTGCCTATAATCAAGGCTAAAAATAAGGGTTTCATGGCTTTCAAAACCAGTCTGAAAGAAACCTTGTTCTTGATAAAAAAAATCATTCACCAAACCTTCCCATTAAAATTGGGACCTCATAACACATCACCCTACTCCTCACCAAGCTTTGATTGAAGCTATGAATGCTTTCAATCCACCAAACTAGCTCTACAACTACTAGTGATCCCTAGCCATGCCTCACTAGCTCACCTAGGGCATCACCTTACAAATGGCTGCCATACTTTCTAGGGCCCCCCTTGAATGTACACAATGTACATGGAGTCACCTTCCATAATACAAGATCTCGTGCAAGTGCCACGGTGGAGAATGGATCTATGATGCCATTTATTTACAGTGCTCAATTAAGGACATCAACAGTGTAGAAAACAAAAGATTTTATAAAAGAAGCTAAAAATATTTAATCTAACAAACTACCACAACAAGAAGTCTTAATAAAATCCATATTACTCAAAACAAATCTTATAGAAGTTGATTCAATCAATTAAACTATCCAATCTTCACAAAACACACAAACTATAACTGCTATTCCAATACACAGTCCCTACATAATATGAATTCAACTTTCCCACCCTTCCAAAAGCTTGAGGATAGCCTTATGTAGTTAACCAAGGCACTACAAAATCAGTTTCAAACAGTTATGGAACTAATTCCATTGAATTTGTATTCTTGCAACAAATGTTATTAATGTTGTTAATGACAACATTGACAACTTTTACAACTTTTTGGATAAGCTATCCAGACTTGGTCCAAACTTGTCCAAACCACTAATTAGGGTGTAATAACATAAAATAGGGCCTATATCCCCTTTCTTGACTCATTTGGCATCAAAATACCAAAAACACCCTATTGAACCTAAATGGACACAAAAGTGTCTAAGGACCTATTAAGGTATCCTCTACTAACACATTACTCAAATAAATAGGACCTACATGTCCTCTTATTATCTTAGTGGTCTAGATAGAACCACTACAAGGAAAAACATCAAAGAACCCCTAGGTTACATTGCATATTCTAGCCTACCTAGGTGCTCCTACACCATACTCCCCCAAATAGGAAAAGCTATGTCAGTCGTATGGGCAGTAGATCCTCTGAAATGCCCACCATCTTGAAGTCTGCCTCTGCAATCCATGAGGCTACTAACTTTGGTATATCCTTCCACTGAATTAGGTGTTCCATGTAAAATTTATGACTTGTAGTCTTCTTAACCCGGGATTCTAGCACTTTGTCAGCTATCATCTGTGGTTTAGGAGGTAATACAGTAGCCTAAACATCCTCACTGATTCCTTGACTACCCTGACTAATCTCATCTACCTTCCGTCTGAACGGGATTAAGTATTTCACATTGAACACCGGAGATATGCTCAAGTCTAGTGGTAAATCAATCTTATAGGCATTGGCCCCATATTTGTCCAATATTTTGAAAGGTCCCACCCTTTTCATCTGAATCTTGGTAGGGACACCCTTATGTAGCCTTGATTTGTTCAAGTGAACCATTACATAGTCACCCACCTCAAACTCAACCTCTCTCCTCTTTTCATCCACCTTGAGCTTCAACTTTTGTTGACTGTCTTGGATTTACTTCTTGACTTGTTCTTGGATCTCCTTCATAGTATGGGTGAAGTCTTCAGCATGCCCACTTCTATACTCCATACTTCCAAGATCTCTAAGCTCACAAACACCCTTAGGGTGCATGCCATAAAATACCTCAAATGGGCTTCTTCCTATCATTCTCTTTTTACTATCATTGTAAGCATATTCTGCTTGGGTAATGACCACATCCCAAGTCTTCCCATACTCCTTAGTTAGGAACCTCAATAGGGTACCCAACACTCTATTTACTACCTCAGTTTGGCCTTCAGTCTGAGGGTGGTAAGCTAAACCAAAAGATAGGTTGGTACCCAACCTAGTCCATAGTGTCCTCCAAAAATGGCTCATAAACTTCACATCCCTATTTGATACTATGCTCAATGGAAGACCATGAATCCTCACAATCTCTTTAAAAAAAAAGGCAATGTGGCTAGCATCATTAGTAGTTTTACATGAAATGAAATGCCCCATTTTACCAAATCTATCAACAACTACATAAATGTTATCATACCCCTACTTGGTTTTGGGTAAGACCACAATACAATCCCTACTCACACACTCCCATGGCTGGTTAGGGACTGGTAGAGGCTGATACAACCCTGCATTACTCATTCCTCCTTTTTCTTTCATTCAAATAACACACTGCTCCACATATTTGGTGTTATCCTTCACCAACTTTGGCCAATGGTAGAACCTTTGGACAAGCTCTAATGTCTTGTTCATACCAAAATGACCACTTAGAGATCCATTATGTTTCTCCTGTATGAGATTCATCCTCATAGATCCTCTTGGCACACACAACTGATTACCTCTAAACAAAAGTCCATTCTGCAAAGTAAACTCTGAGAACTTACTATAAAAATGGTTTTGGAAATCAATACATACCTTGTATGCTTCCCCAAAATCCTCATCTTCCTTGTACAAGTCTCTGAAACTATCAATGCCAATGCTATTTAGTTGGACTTCTTGGACTGTAAATAACCTCATGCTTAGTGCATCTGCAACCTTATTGAGCTGCCCCTTTTTATGCTTTATAGTGAAAGTGAATGCTTGCACATACTCCGTCGACTTCAAATGCCTATTACTTAGTTTTTCTTGTGTATTAATGTAACTAAGGGCTTGGTTGTTAGTGAACACCACAAATTCCTTAGGCAAAAGATAATGCCTCCATTTTCTCAAGGATTGAACTAAAGCATATAGTTCCAAATCATAAGAACAATATTTCTTCTTAGCCTTATTTAATTTCTCACTAAAGAAGGAAATTGGCCTACCTTCTTGACTCAATGCACCCCCTACTACCATCACACTTGCATCACATTAAATGGTGAATAATTTCTCAAATCTTGGAAATTGTAGGACAGGTTGAGTAGCCACTTGTCTTTGCAACATCTCAATGAATTTTTCTGCTTCCAAGGTCCACCTAAACTTAGTTTTTACCCTACCCTTAATAGTATCCAATAATGGAGCACATATCCCACTAAAGTTCCTAATAAATTTTCTATAAAAGTGTGCAAGGCCATGAAAACTTCTTACATCAGTGGTTGTGGTAGGTGGAGGTCAGGTTAGGATTGCAGCAACCTTGCCTTGGTCCATCTTCAAAGACCCTTTAGTCACTACAAAGCACAAATACACTAGTTCTTTTTTGAAGAACTCACACTTTTCAAGGTTTATAGCCAATTTCTCTTCATGCAACCTTTTCAATACTGCCTCTACATGTTTGATATTCTCCTCTTTTGTCTTGCTAAATATCAGTATATCATCAAGATATAGTACCAAAAACTTCCCTGTCAAGTCCTTGAGCACCTCATTCATTATCCTCATGAATGTGCTCAGAGAATTATAGAGTCCAAATGGCATGACAAGCCATTCATATAATCCATCAGTGGTCTTGAATGCCATTTTCCATTCATCACCTTCCTTCACCCTGATTTGGTGATAACTACTCTTCAAGTCAAACTTGGTAAAGTACATTGCCCCTCCAAGGCAATCCATAAGATCCTCTATCCTAGGTATAGGGAACCTATACATTATTGTGATCATGTTTATATCCCTTGAGTTTGTGCATAGTCTCCATTTTCCTCCCTTCTTGGATGCCAAGACAACCAGGAATGCCTAATTCTCTTCTTGATCAAGCCTTGATCCAAGAGTTCCTACACTTGTCTAGCTACCTCCAAGTTCTGATCAGGAGTCATCTTGTATGCTACTTTGTTGGGAAAAGATGCCCCTAGCACAAAGTCTATTTGGTGACTTATTACCCTCTTGTGTGGTAGGGTTGCAAGAGTTCCATCACTCACTATGTCCTTATACTTCTCAATCAATTCTTGCACCTCCGGTGGTAATGGCTCCTTCACTGATTTTTCTTCCTCCTTGGGTCTTAGCACAATGGCATACCCTTCACTCTCATCATCTTTGATATCTTTCAAACTGTTTCCCACTACACAACATCACATTAGGAGTCTTTGACTATGGTTCTTCATCTTCTAGTAAAGATTGAATTATGAAAGTCTTTCCTCCTTTCTTGAAGGTGATAGAATTCCCCTTCCCATCATATACTACCCTATTATCAAATTTCCAAGACCTCCCAAGTAGAAAATGGCAAGCATCCATTGGTAGGATGTCACAAAGTAGTTTATCCTTGTACCCTACAATTGAAAACTCAACCCAAGTTTGCTCATTGACCAACACACTTTGGCCTTTGTTGAGCCATGCCAATTTATAGAGATTCACATGGGGTATCTTGGCTAGCTTGAGTTTCACCACTACCTCCTCTGAGATGATATTATCTGTGGATCCAAAGTCCATAATTAAATTACAAACCTTGCCAAGAATTTTGCATCTGATTCTAAACAAGGCCCTCCTATGTTTGGGCTCATCCTTGATTGGTTGCCTTATCAATACTCTTCTGAACATAAATTTATCTCCCATCTATGAATCTAGATGGTCAATCTTAGGGGTTTTTACACTTGAAGTGTCCTCATGTTCATATGATACCCTCTTGTCACTGTTTGTTGTAGAAGGTTTGTTAGGACATCTATAGGCTGGATGACCTAATTGCCATTAATAATAACATTTCATGGTTGAAAAGTAAGAACTACTACTACCTCCTCTTCCTCTATTAGGACCACCATGATTACCCCTTCCTTTTTTATAGCCTCCTCTTGAACTGCTTTCAGTCTGCTTCTCTATCAACTTGTTCTCTCCTTGTGACCTTTGTTCACTACCTCTGACTTGGTAACCTCCTCTTTGACCCCTTTGGCCTCTTCCTCTACCTCTATTGTTATTGTTGTTCTTGAAGCTAGAATCCCCTTTCTTCTTGTTCTTTTCTTCCACCCTTATACCCAATTGATGACACTTCCAAATTGTAGTTGGTTTTCATAGGCTAATCTCCTCTTGGATGTTCCATTTCAATCCACCCAAGTATCTAGCCACTTTGATTGACTCCTCTTATTGCAATTTAGAACTTAGACACAATCTCTGGAATTCTTCAATATATGAGGCCATATCTAGGTCTCTTTGTTTCAAGTTTTTTCTCTTTCTATGGAGTTAGATTTCTCAATCCTTCAGGAGATAATTCTCCATCAACTTGGTCACCATAGCATTCCAATTTTCTATTGGTTGCTTTCCCATTCTTACCCTCTCATCTTGAAGGTATTTCCACCAAGTTAAAGCTGACCCTCTGAGTCTAGACTTGGCCACTTTAATCTTTTGGGCTTCACTTATACCCTCACACTCGAAATGATTCTCCATTACTTCAATCTAGTCCATGACTGTCTCAATATCCATATTTCCAGCAAACAAAGGTATTCCTTCCAAAGCCTTGCCACATAATGCCTTTATGGCTTTCAAGAAAGGTTCCTCATTAAACACTGGGTCTGGTTCACGGATGAAGTCTTCCTCTTCAACCTTCTGCTTTCCCCTACCACTGGTCTCAGCTTCAAAGTCTTTCTTCCTAGTAGCATCTTCTAGTTTTTCCATCTTCAACCTTATTTCTTCCAAGGTACCTTCAAGGAGTCTATTTTTCTCCTTTTTCTCTTCCATGTCCTTAACTAATTCTTCATTTGTCACCATCTTTGTAGAACTACTAGATTCCACCTCTGACATACACAATCCCAAATCTTTAACTTGCTCTGATACCAATCTGATGTATCACTAGTCTTGCTTCACCCTAACTTCCTCTAGGGACTCCTAGGTCTCTCTATTGACCTACTAGGGTTCTTCCACTAACCCTATGCTCCTTAGTATTCTTATCACAAGATCCTAATCCTTTCAACTAGTGAACACCAACATGTAGAACAAAACACTCCATGCTTCTTCCTAGACACCAAATGGTCTTTCTTGCTTCATTTTCCCAAAATGCTCCAACTAGCCCAAATTGATCAACAACCACTCCACAGAGAGAAATAGGGTTTCCAATATATTACTAAGATCCTTTCCACCACCTGCAATCACACTTTGCATTTGAACCCTAATCGAGTTCCAAGAAACACAATAATTGTTTCCCAAATAGGGCTACAAACAACCTTGTTCTTGCTAACAAACAGAATTCACCAAACCTTCCCACTAAAATTGGGACCTCATAACACATCACCCTAATCATCACCAAGCTTTGATTGAATCTATGAAAGCTTTCTATCCACCAAACTAGCTCTGCAACTATTGGTGATCCCTAGCCATGCCTCATTGGCTCGCCTAGGGAATCACCTTAAAAATGGCTGCCTTAATTTCTAGTCCCCCTCTTCACTATACACAATGTACATGGAGTCACATTCCATAATCCAACAGCCCATGCAAGTGCCATGGTGGAGAATGCATCTATGACCCTATTTGTTCACAGTGCTCAATTCAGGACAGCAACAATGCAGAAAACATAAGATTTTATAAAAGAAACTAAAACTATTGAAAGTAAAAAAATACCACCACAATAAGTCTTAATACAATATAAATTACTCAAAACAAAGCTTAAAAAAGTTGACTCAATCCATTAAACTATCCGATCTTCACAAAACATACAAACTGTAACTGTTATTCCAATACACAGTCCGTACACAATATGAATTCAACTTTCCCACCCTTCCAAAAGCTCAAGGATAGACTTATGCAGTTGAAAAAGGCACTACATAATCGGTCTCAGACAGTTATGGAACTAATTCCATGGAAGTTGCATTCTTGCAACAAATGTTGTCAATGACAACATTGACAACTTTTACAACTTTTTGGATAAGCTATCCAGACTTGGTCCAAACTTGTCCAAACCACTAATTAGGGTGTAATAAGATAAAATAGGGCCTTTAGCCCCTTGTTTAACTCATTTGGCAGAAAAATACAAAAAATACCCTATTGGACCTAAATGGACACAAAAGTCTCTAAGGACCTATTAAGGTATCCTCTACTAACACATTTCTCAAACAAATAGGACCTACATGTCCTCTTATTATCCTAGTGGTCTGGCTAGAACCAACACAAGCCAAAACATCAAAGAATCCCTAGGTTACATTGCATCTTCTAGCATACCTAGGTTCTCCT
The DNA here is from genome assembly GCA_018584345.1 of Thuja plicata. Lineage (NCBI taxonomy): Eukaryota > Viridiplantae > Streptophyta > Pinopsida > Cupressales > Cupressaceae > Thuja > Thuja plicata. Next base: position 344,738 of record MU226921.1, on the reverse strand, counting down.
GCACCACTTGGTGTTTGGATCATTCATATTGTAGCTTAAATTTTGTATTTTTTTCGTTCTTATTTTAAAAAAAAATCAATACTAGCTCAAGGAAGACACTCTTTCTTCTATTAGAATGAATTAAGAATAATTGAGAGGTGGGGGGTGAATCAGTTATCCTCAGGTCTAGATGTGCCCATTAAAACTTTATACCAATTTGAACAATTCGGATCTGCTCGAAAGCAATAATATAAAAGTGTGTAGGTTACTGTACTAATGAAATAAGCTTGCAGAAACTTAACAGTAAAAGACAACATAAACATTCACACATTTTGACATCATGATTTAATGTGGAAACCCAATATGGGAAAAAACCACAACTAACATGCTACCAAAATTTTTCTCTTCTTAAGTGAGCTCTGTTAGGAGCCAACCCTGTTAAAGGTTACAAAACACATTGTCAAATGTGACCTAGTTAAAGGATGTAATCACCCTGTCAGGAGTGGCCTTATTAGAGGACTTAGAACATTCCAATCTGAATGTCACCTTGCTCAAAGGATTTTTACAATGACTGTTAGGTCAACCTGGTTAAAGGATTTGAACTGATAAAATGGTTAGAAAGTAATCAACATGTTTGATCTGATTCATACAACTCACTTTGCAATCCAAATCCAATTCAACTCTTATGCTAATTTACTGAGTGGCCTCCATTCTCATCCCAAACTCCAGATCTGCTTGGAAATCCGTCAAACAATCTCTCTCTGCTTCTTTTCTAAGCCTTCTTTTCTTAGATCTTGCCAATCAGTCAATTAACCATGCAATCCTCTTGCATACTCTGTATACACAGCTATATCCATGAATAACCCCTTGAGGTTATTATATACCTCTTCATCTAGGTCAAATACATCTTTTTCGACTTAATCAAGTTCGTAGATCTTAGGTTAGGTCAGATCTAATAGATCTTTCCATGATTTCATTTAATTTATTTCTCCAAAGTAGTTTTTAATTAAATCTTGAATCCATGCATTAAATAACATGGATCGGTCTTTAATTAACTTTACATATCCCAATAAAATCAACTATGTCGGACAAAGATCTCAAATCTCACCAATTATCAAAATATTATTGCTAGACCAACATTGGCTTCTTTCGCTCGGTCATCTCTATATTCCTCGGCATTTCACTAGCGCTCGGCCATCACTGGCTTCGCTCGGCATCAACTTCACATTTCTCTGCATCAAATTCACTTTTCTTGGAATCAACCTTACAGTGAACTGTCAGTTAATGATAAACAACATATCACTTTGCCAATGTGCCAAATGATCAAGTACCGTTGTGTTTACCCATAACTCAACCATTTCCCTCGGTCTTCTTGTTATCCTTTTCTCTTCAATCAATAGATATGGTACTCCAATAGATAGAAATAGTCTCACCAATTAAGGTGTGACAACAATGACAAAACAATAATTGTTTCCATTGTAGCTTTGCAAAAAATCTTTCCAACAATCTCCCTCTTTGGCATTGATGCAACACTAAACAATAAAACAATAATTTTTAACCATAGTTACCATACATTTCAAAAAGTATGTCTGTGTTCCTTGGTATGAACAAATCTTCATTAATGTCTTTAGCCTTATTTTGATTCTCATCTTGTAAAACTTTTTTCTCTGTGTGTGTGTGATCACACTGATGTTTTTCTATTTCTATTCATCAATCTCTTTTTCTCTAAGTAATCTCATCCTCTTTCAGTAAACTTCTTTCTCAGTATATTTCTCCCTCTTTGACAACAGTGCCAAAGACATTGACATATTTATCATCCAGATTCTTCTATTCTGAACCATGTATCACGGTGTTCATGTTATCTTACTTATGACTGATTTTCTATTTCTGTCCTTGTCTGTCTTTCACAACTTTAGGCAACATCCTAAAGTGTGACTGCCTATGCATCAATATGAAAAATATTCTGAATATAACATTTGATGCAATAGTACCATTCTGAACTAATTAGCCTCAGTTAGGGGAATCACCCCTAATTTACCTCATAGATACTCATGAGCATCCTTGGGTAGTGCCTTTGTAAATATGTCTGCTAACTGTTCCTTAGTGTTCATATAATCCAGTCTCACTTCCTTCTTCTGATCTAGCTCCCTCAAGTAATGATACTTGATAGCTATATGCTTTGTCTTAGAGTGCATTATAGGGTTCTTAGAAATATTAATAGCACTCTTATTATCCCAATAAATGACAACTCATTCTGTGATCTCTTCTTTCATACCTTTCAGTAGTATCTTCAAGCACACAATATTAGAGAAATTAACTGTTGGTGCCACATACTTGGCTTCAACTATAGATTGTGAGGTACACTTTTGTTTCTTGCTTGTCCATGAAACTAATATTTTTCCCAAAATAAATGCTCCTCCTGTGTTGCTTTTTATGTCATCTACATTTCCAGCCCAATTAGAATAAATATAAACTTTGAGTTCAAATTTATCATTCCTTTTGTAATACATACCATATTCATCTATTCCTTTCAAATATCTCAGAATCCCTTTTACTGCCATCATATGAGTTTCCTTGGGATTGGCAGAAAATCTAACAATAATTCCAACAACTAATGCAATATCAGGTCTACTGTGTATAACATATTGCAAATTTCCAATGATTGATTTGTATAGTGTTTGATTTACTTCTTTTATCTCATCATTTTTGGTTAGCTTCTGTCCTGTAGCCATGGGTGTACTCAGTGGTTTTGAATCTTCCATTCCCAAAGTTTTTAGTATGTCTTTGACATATTTTGATTGAGTAATATAGATACCATTCTTCATCTGATATATTTGTAAACCAACAACTTTTTTTTATCTCACCAAACATAGACATCTCAAATTTAGTTTGCATCTCCTTTGTAAATGCTTGGCATAACATATATTGTCCACAAAAGATAATGTCTTCAACAAAAATTTTAGCTAACAAAGTACCTTTACTTTGATCTGTCTTCAACTACAGATTGTTGCTGTCATTGGTTCTACCAAGTCCAAACTTCATCAGATAGTTGTGCAATCTCTCATACCATGGTCTAGGTGCTTGCTTCAGTCCATATAGTCCTTTGTGTAATTTTCAAACCATATTCCTTTTTCTTGGGTCAACAAATCCATCAGCTTGTTTAATTTATACTTCCTCTTCTAATATCCCATTTAGAAATGTTGACTTTACATCCATTTGATAGACTTTAAATCCTTTGTAGGCTACATATAAAAGTAAGGTTCTTACACCTTCCAATCTTGCAACTGGAGTGAATGTCTCTGCATAGTCAATTCCTTCCTCTTGTGCATAACCCTTGCATACCAGTCTAGCTTTATTTCTTGTTACCTCTCCATGTTCATTCAACTTGTTTCTGAATACCCACTTAGTACCAATTACATTTTTATCCTTCAGCCTCGGTACAAGTGTCCAAGTATTGTTCTTTTTAATCTATTCAATTTCTTCGTTCATGGCTTGAATCCAGTCTTCATTATCTAAGGCATCTTTTACTATTTTAGGCTCAAAATCACATAATAAGTAGGTATCTTCTCTCAATTTGCTTCTTTTCATGACTGCAAAATCCTTTACTCCTATGATTTGATCATGTTTATGGTGCCTTCTTACATACTTTGCCAAATTAGGTTATTTCGCTGCTTCAGATTGATCATTCATGTTCAATTTAGGTTGAAACTGTGACTCGACATCTCCATCAGATAGCTCGGCAGTCACCTCCTCTTGCCAAACAATTTCATTATGTGAGTCGGCAGGTGCAGACTGTTGCTTGAAAAATTCATTCTCAGTTTCTTTAGAATCTTCCTCACCAGGATAGGTGAATGACTTGTAACTCTCAAGCTCAGTCATGCTTTCAGCTTCATTTCTTTATGCATATTCATCAATTCTAACATTTTCACTTTCCACAATTTTTTTAGTGTTAGAATTTAAACACTTGTATGCTTTACTTTTAGTTGAATATCCAAGAAATATGCCTTCCTCACCTTTAGCATCAAGTTTTCCATTTCTGTTATCCTTTAGTATGAAATGTCTACTTCCAAAGACTTTAAAATAGCTTACACTAGGTGCATATCCATACCCTAGCTCATAAGGTGTAGCATTTCTACCTTTATTGACTTGTACACTATTTAGGGTATAGACTGTTGCACTTGAATCTTCTCTCCAATATTTTTGTGCAACATTTTTCTCCATCATTAGTGTTCTGGCATAATCCATGATAGATCGATTTCTTCTTTCAACTATACCATTCTGTGGTGGTGTCCTAGGTGCGGACATCTATCTCTATATCCCTCTATCATTGCAAAACTTGTTAAACTCATTAGAAATAAACTCGCGTCCTCTGTCAGATCTCAGACATTTTAGACTCTTACCTCTCTCCTTTTAAATTTTTGTCAAGTACCACTTAAACAACTGGAATGCATCTGATTTTTCTTTAAAAGAAACATAACAGTCATCAGTCTAGAGTAATGATAAATAAATAAGATAAAATATTTGTCTACCCAGTAACTTTTCTCACCAACAGGTCCACAAAGGTCAGTATGAACCAATTCTAGAATATCCTCAGAAGTATGAGTTTTACTCTTGAAACTAGATTTAGTCATCTTTCCCAATTGACATTGCTTACACATTGCATTTACATGTTTCTTTAACTTAGGTAGCCCTCTAACCTTTTTCAATTTTCTTATGCTTACCAAGTTATCAAAGTTTACATGACACAACCTTTTATGCCATAACCAAACATCACTATATTGTGCAAACAAGCATGTCTCATCAGCTAAGTCTAGATAAAACAAGTTACCTTTTTTCTGCTCACCACCTCTAGCTAATTCTCCATTGGCATCATAGTTCTTTGCTTTCCTATGATGGAATTCAAATGTGTAACGAGAAGTATTTAGTTGTGAAACACTTAATAAGTTATACTTAAGATCATCAACCCAATATACATCATCACATCTGATTTTGTCACTCAATTGAATTGTTCCTTTCCCTTTGATACGACATGGTGTATCATTTCCAAATTTAACATAACCACCTTTACACTGATCTAAGGTTTCAAATTTATCTTTATCACCGGTCATGTGATGTGAACAACCACTATCAATAATCCAACGATCACCTTTACTTATATAAGAAATTAGTGCAGTTTTCTCATCATCATCAAAATCATCTTTCATTGCAAAATACACAACTTCTATATCATTTTCATCAAATTTATCAGATTCATAGCCAGAAGCTTCTTCATCTATATAGCAGGATTTCTTACCTTTTTCTTTGTAATCATTGTACTTCCTGAAGTCTCGGTCATCCTTTCTGTCTTTATACTTGTTGTCTCTTCTCTCATCTTTGTCATTCTTATCAGGACATCTTGCAGCAATATGACCAACCTTATTACATGAAAAATAAATAATAGGAAGTTTACCTTTGTATTTTCCTTTTCCTTTTGATAGTCTTCTTTCCATAAGTGCCTCAAGTTCTTCTCGATCATCATCAGAAGTGTCGCTATTACTATCCACACATTTCTTTCCTTTGTTTGATTTGTTGAGGAGCATCTGGGACTTGAATGCAAATTCAATGGCTTGTGGAGTATAGTTATCAAAATTTGACATCTCAAATGCAGTAAGTCTGCCTACCAAAATTTCCAAAGTCAAATTGTTATTAGGAGTACAACTCAATTCTTGAATTGCACATACTCTAATAGCATAAATAGGAAGAAATGTTCTCAGTACCTTGCTCATGATGGTGTTCTCATCAATGGTTCCTTTAGCTCCTCTAATAGCATTTACAACTTCCTTTATCCTATCATAATATGAAACTATATTTTCTTCTTCTTGCATTTTCATTTCATCAAAATTACCTCTCAAGCATTCAAAATTGGCTCTTAGCACATTTGTGTCACCTCCATAGATGGTTTCAAGGTCATTCCACATTTTCTTTGCACTTGTACAATCCTTTATGTCTTCAAACTCATGATAGTTTAGGGATGATACAATCTCCAACATTACTTGATTAAGTTCTTGCTTTCCTCTTAACTGTGCAGCATTGAGAACTCTTATAGGGGCTACATATTCTTGATCAACATGATGTTTAGCAGAATCACCAACACCAGCCAAATGAAATTTCATCAAACTTTTCCATGCAGGAAAGTTATCCTTATTCAACTTCGGTACCTCCCTTTTATACATCTTGATCTTTTTCTCGAAGTACCTTCAAACTATTTTCAAGAGAACTAAGCTCTGATACCAATTGTTAGAATGAATTTAGAATAACTAAGAGGGGGGGGGGGGGGAATTAGTTATCCTCANTATTTTCAAGAGAACTAAGCTCTGATACCAATTGTTAGAATGAATTTAGAATAACTAAGAGGGGGGGGGGGGTGAATTAGTTATCCTCAGGTCTATATGTGCCAATTAAAACTTTATACCAATTTGAACAATTCAGATATGCTCGACAACAATAATATAAAAGCGTGTAGTTTACTGTACTAATGAAATAAGTTTACAAAAAATTAACAGTAAAACACAACATAAACATTCACACATTTTCACACCATGATTTAATGTGGAAACCCAATATGGGAAAAAACCACCAGTAACATGCTACCAAAATTTCACTCTTCTGAAGTGAGTTCTGTTAGGAGCCAACCCTGTTAAAGATTACAAAACACACTGTCAAATGTGACCTGGTTAAAGGATTTAATCACCCTTTCAGAAGTGGGCTTGTTAGAGGACTGAGAACATTCCAATCTGAATTCCACATTGCTCAAAGGATTTTTACAATGACTATTAGGCCAACATGGTTAAAGGACTTGAACTGATACAATGGTTAGAAAGTAATCAGTAGGTTTGATTTTATTCATATAACTTACTTTGCAATCCAGATCCAATTCAGGTCTTATGCTAATTTACTGAGTGGTCTCCATTCTCATCTCAAACACCAGATCTGCTCAGAAATTCATCAAGCAATCTCTCTCTACTTCTCTGCTCATCCTTCTTTGCTTAGATCTTGCCAATCAATCAATTAACCATGCAATCCTCTTGCATACTCTGCATACATAGCTATATCCATTAATAACCCCTTGAGGTTATCATATACCTCTTCATCTAGGTTAGATAAATCTTTTGACGCTTAATCAAGATCGTAGATCTTAGGTTAGGTCAGATCCAACGAATCTTTCCATCATTTCATTTAAATTATTTCTCCAAAGTAATCTTTAATTAAATCTTGAATCCATACATTAAATAACATGGATAATTCTTTAATTAACTTTACATATCCCAATAAAATCAACTATGTCGGCCAGAGATCTCAAATCTCATCAATTATCAAAATACTGTTGCTTGGCCAACACTGGCTTCTTCCGCTCGGTTGCCTCTATATTCCTTGACATTTCACTGGTGCTCAGCCATCACTGGCTTCACTCGGCATCAACTTCACATTTCTCGACATCAACTTCACTTTGCTCAGCATCAACCTTATAGTGAACTATTAGTGAAAGATAAACAACATATCACTTTGGCAATGTGCTAAATGATCAAGTACCCTTGTGTTTACCCATAACTCAATTGTTTCCCCCGGTCTTCTTGTTATCCTTTTCTCTTCAATCAATAGATATGGTACTCAAACAAATAGCAATAGTCTCACCAGTTAAGGTTTGACATCAATGAAAAAACAATAATTGTTTCCATTGTAGCTTTCCAAACAATCTTTCCAACAGTTTCAACATATGATAATAATACTATAAATTATGGGTAGACAATAAAATTATAGATGGATGTACACCTGTGATGTCAATAAAGATGCAAAATTTTATTATTACTTGAACCATGAAAATACACTAATGTGAACTTTAAAAATAGTTTTGTGTCTTCATGAGTCATTATGGACCAATTCTCACACATATTTAACAAGTAGCTTTGTGGATCATCATAATCATTTTTGGGGTACAATTTAACATTGAAATCATAGCCTTTGAAGGAATAATTAATAACACAACATTAGATACCTTGATTCAGTAGCTTGACGCATAGCTCCCCATCATTAATTTTAATAATGACTGAAAATATTTTATTACATTTCTAAACTGTCTATCGCAGTACATCATTTCTTGTTGGTAACCAATGTTGAACATGATAGATCATGCACTCTAATTAGAACTTATAATCCTTTTAATTTCTCTCTCTAGGATAAATACTACACTTATAGACATTATACATGAGTATATAAATTTGAGGAATCCTACACAATGAGTTCCATGACTGTTTTGCATGGTTGAATGAGAAAATGTAACATGTTTCATTCTTTAAATATATTAACATTTTTCATCCCATATCTTCAATAAGATGTAGGTCTTATCATTAGATACTCTAGTCTAGATTTTTCTACATTTATTCCAAATAGAAGAAAAAACAAAGATAAAGCAATTATTTCAATTCCTATAAATGCAACAAATCAATCTTACACAAAACATGACAAGACAAAAACTATAATTAAAACTTTTTTAAAAACATTTTATTTTAAAATTTTGATTGTAGTAAAGCATTGAAAAAATTACTTAACTTTTTTTGCAAAAACTTAGTTTTTTCATAATAAACTTAATTTACTTTTCTATGCGACCATTGCCTAAAAAATTACTTAATTTTATTTTTTTTGGAAAATCATTTTTTATTATTATAGTAAACTATAAAATTGTTGCATATGATGATCTTGCAGAATTTGTAATAGCCATAAAATTTTATTTTATGTTACCATCATGAGGATAATATTAAGAAGATTGGGAACTTCTTGAGCATTGGATTAATATTAAGAAGATTGGGGAACGTTTTGATCATTCGGTTGTTCCTTCCATGGATATTTCTCTTGGTCATTTCAAATGCATCTGTAATGGATCCATGCTAAAAATATTACATAATGTATCCACTCCAATCCAAGAACTACAACATTATCTCTATCTAAACAACCAAAATGTCAGTTTCTAATAAACCATTCATAGCTCACTCAAATCAACTTGTGAAACTCTATAAATCAACATAGATCAACTAAAGACATCCCTGAAACCATTTGTACCTATGTAACATCTGACCTTAGTATCCTTACCAAAACAATATTCTCATCGAACATACCAGGAACATTGTCACCACCAGTGAAAATATGTTGACATCAATGAAAAAACACCAATGTCAGCATATATATCCATTATGATCCATAAAACTAAAGGTTAATTTTCACTAATTAATTGACTTGTCCTTTTGAAATTCTTCAGGTATGGATCATATTGCAACTTATTTTTGTCTTTTTTCATGCTTATTTATAAAAAAATCATGCAATACTAGCTCAAGGAAGACACTCTTGCTTCAACATATGAGAACAATAGTAAATTATGGGAAGACAATAAAATGGTAGATGGATGTACACCTATGATGCAACAAAGGTGCACAATTTTCTTATTACAACCATGAAATTATAGTAATGTGAACTTTAAAAATAGTTTTATTTTATTACATTGCTAAAATATCCATCACAATACATCATTTCTTGTTGGTAACCAATGTCAAACATGATAGAGCATGTAGTCTAATTAGAACTTATAATCCTTTTAACGACTCTCTCTAGGATAAATACTACATTTATAGACATTATACATAAGTATATAAATTTGAGGAATCCTACACAATGAGTTCCATGACTGTTTTGCATGGTTGAATGAGAAAATGTAACATCTTTCATTCTTTAAATATATTAACTTATTTTCATCTCTTGTCTTCAAAGTAAGATGTAGGTGTTAGATACTCTAGGCTAGAGTTTTCTACATTTATTCCAAATAGAAGAAAAAAACAAAGTCAAAGCAATGATTTTTATTTCTATAAATGCAAAAAAAAATCAATCTTACAACAAATAAGACAAGACAAAAACCATAATTAAAACTTTTAAAAACACATTTTGTTTGAAATTTTGATTTAGTAAAGGTTTTTAAAAATTACTTAATTTTTTTTGCAAAAAATTACTAAATTTACTTTTTTTATGTGCCCATTGCTTAAAATATTACTTCAATTTTTTTAATTGAAAAACCATTTTTTTGTTATTATAGAATGACTGTAACTTTCTATGTCTCTCCTCTTATATATATGTGTGTGTGTACACTCACACACACAGATAGATATATATATATATATATATATGTGTGTGTGTATGTGTGTGTGTGTGTGTACATAGATATATATGTATGTATATATATACATATATGAATATATATACATATATATATACATACATATATATATATATATATATATATATATATAGGGGTAGCAAACTCTAAACTTTGGTTAGGAATTTTGACTATTTTTCGTTTCAGCAATGTGGGTGGAAGGGAAGCTATTTTTAAATTTGCCATCTATACTTTTCTTTTATGTACTCTCTCTTTCTTTGTTAATAAAGTTTAGTGGTCCAATCACTTTGTTTTCCTTTTTTATTTTAAATTACTTTCCTCTGCTGTTAAGTTTTGTAATACCAATTCACTGAATTTCAAGAAAGCTCATTTTTAAAGTTGCTTTTGTTTAATAAAATAGCTATGGCCAGATAATTAAATACTGAAAAATATGATGAAATTTTTACTTTCCTATTTACCATTGACTGCATCGATTACGCCAGATTGGATGGCTTAGACAATATTTTAATTTGTTTACACTATAATGTTTTGATAGATATTTCTCGAATTGGTTTTGTGTGAACCAATCTTATGTTAGATTCTCCTCTAATCAGTGGAAAAAAGGAAAAAAAGGTTGTGTGCATTATTGGCATTAATTTTCCTCATCTCTGGTGGAACACTGATTTCACCATAGTATTAATTCCAAACCCACGACTGTTAAAAAGATAATTCAGAATTTTAAGAAATCTATTCTTCAGAAGTCCATAGTGGTGCACATTATAATTCACATACTGGTGCACATTATATCATAAATAAATGCACCAAAAACCACATATAATTCAGAATTTTAAGATATCTATATTTGTATTTGGACACTGGTGCACATTATACCATAAATGAATGCACCAAAAACCACATAAATCAGATCGTGTGACATAAGATCTGCTTTTGCCGGTTCTGTCAAGAGATATGCACAGTAGAAAATTATCCACAAACAGCTTATAACCAAGTTTTAAAGATTTTGTTTGTAAAATCTAGCAGTTATGTCGTCTAACATCTGCTTCAGTTCTTGCCTTGGATTTTCTGATCTCTTTTCGTTATACTTTGTGAAGAAGTCTTTGTTCTCCTTTTCCAATTCATTCCACACTGCAAACAGACAAACATACAAACTTGGAACCCTAATCACTGCAAAAAAGACATAAAAACTTGGAGCCCTAATCACTGAAACAAACATACAAACCTGGAACCCTAATCACTGCAAAAAAAAAAACATACAAACTTGGAACCCTAATCAATTTACTCTATGAGCAACACTGATTTTTTAAGTCACATCATAAGTAAACAGAACAGATCAATAAGCCTAAGCTTCAATTCAATTAAATCAATCACAAAGAGATAAATCATTTACAAAAGTATACAAAAATATACAAAAGTTGACATTATACCCGTAATGGTAATAGTGGGTTGAATATTGGCGTGCTTAGAAAGTGCATCAGCGCATTCCTGTTGATCCATTTTAAACAGCAAACAAGTTTCAATCAAATGCTGAACCTGCACAAATACACACATCAAATTAGAAATCTAACCAAAAAAAGTTCTGATATCCTTTAATGATTTATTTGAGAGCATATACATAATCCAGAAATAAAAAGATGGTCTCAATGCTTTACTAAATGCATATATGAAGAAAAATCTGCAGGCGCCGACATTTTAAAGTACCCTAGAAATGTAGGCAAAGCTGCTGCAAATTATATATTTTGGTTGAATTGAGGCACAAAGAAAGCAGCTTTAATGACGAAATCTGCATGAAAATGACGATATAAGAGTGGACAATAAGATGATTAATATTATTCGACGTCCCACGTGGGAAGCGCATTTTAATTGGCTGGCGGGAGATAAAATCTTAATTTAATTCGTTAATCTTATCTTTAGGAAACAAAGATTCTCGGGGGCGGCTGTGTCACGTGGCCACGGGGTCTGCGCGCATGGTAGTCTGCCACGTGTAGTCCACTATCCAACCAAAATTTGACCTCGTGAATGTTCCCACCGTTAGAAAATTCAGGCCAGACAAGTCCATTAAGAATGTCCTACAACCAATAAGTATGCGGCGCGTAGGAGACAGTAGTTTTGGAGTGGACAAGGCGGTTTGGAGAGTGATAGGTAGTGGACAAGGAGGTTGAAAGAGTAGTCGGTGGTTGGGAAGGATCATGATAAACTAGGAAATAGAGTGTTATGAAAACCTCATTATTCCAAGATGGCTTATGTGTGTTTCACATGTAAAAAGCAATTATATAATTGACAATTAACTCAATATGATTGGCATTATTAGTTAGGATACTTTAGCATTCAATGTAATGCTACTGTTTGTATTAGTTGTCCAATCATAACATTGTATTTTTCAACAACTTTTTGTATTGGTATAGTTTTAATATATTTTAAATTTTTTATATTGTAATAGAAATTATTTATCTCTAATTTTATTGGTTGAATGTGACTAGTCGTATGTGAAGCTTTTGTAAAAGATATTTTCATTTTAGTTGTCCAATCATAACATTTTATTTTTTGACAACTTTTTACATTTGTATAGTTCTAATATATTTTGAATATTCTATTATTGATTTTTTGCTACTATTGT
>MU226921.1:307809-331777 GCA_018584345.1 Thuja plicata | reverse complement strand
TTAATATTTACTATTTAATGTTTAATGTTCATCTACAATTAATGATTATATTTACTATTTAATATTTAATGTTCATCAACCCAAATATCGTAAGGCTTAATCTTTAAGACTTAGGCAGGAACTAGACGCTATGCGTCCTTGTTAATACAAGATGCTATTTGTATTTATCTAACCTTTCATGACAGAATATATTCCTAGTGGAATGTTCCTTATAGTATCATTGCGCGTAATGACAACTTAGTAACAAACTTATTGACAGAAGCAAATAGTCTTGACTAAACACCCACCATATCTAGGAGCTCTATAACCTACACTAGGTCCATTCAATTAAAGGGGATGACAAAGGTAAGTTAGGGTAGTAAAATATCTTGAAGCCTCCTTTCCTTAAGGAGATTGTTGTTCAAGATTGTCTTGAGGGTATGCTTGATGTGGGGAGTATCCATACAAAAATATATGCGCTATCAATGTTTAGTTGAGTGACATCAAAATTGGGTGGTTCTCATTTCTAACTTGGCTAGTAAACCATTTTATTCTCACTATCTTGCCCCTTCTAACAAGATGCAAAGATGAAGAGGTGGGAAATTATAACTGAAAGAACAAGAGGCCATAAATAGGATGTGATCATATGGACAAAATAAGAGAGCAAACAATTATCATTTTGTAACGTCGAAAATTTAATATCCTCGATAATTTCATGCTAGGTTTAGCACTTGTCTCTACAATTGTGATTGAGCATATTTGATTGTGCCTGCCCAAGAGCCAAAACTCTAATGTGGATCACCTAAGCATGTGCCTTGACTTTCTCTGCAACTTTATTTGGCTAGACAAGGCAATCTATCAACGTTATCCTTCTAGTTTGACCTTGATTTCAAATATTTGAAAGTTGCCTTTAGGCCCTTGATGGTTATATCCTTTTGTCTACCTCTCTCGAAAAGTTCAAGATATGAAAAGATGCAAGCTACATATAAATGTTGACAATGTGTATGAATACCCTAGACATAGTGACATCAATCTATAAGCCAATGATGTCATATTGAGTATCTAGGGGTTAGGCAGAGTAGTAGATACATGAGCGCCTATGATTCTGCTTAATGCCATGAATTCCTTGAGGCCTTCTTGTTTGATGTATTCGCATTTCCCTCAGATTGCTAACAACAGAGCCAATCTCAGGGAAGACATATTTTTTCTTTGAAATCCCTCAAGTTCTCCTTGAGAGATTAAATCTTATGAAATTTGAGCATAAGAGTAGATTCATGGTCTATTGTAGAGGAGACTTAGAGGGATAGTTTGTTGGAGTTGTGTTCTAAGAATAAATTTTAGGTGAAGTGTTGATTCCCAGTATTGGACCGAAAGAATGGGACCTGAAATGGTCATTCTAGGATCAATATTTTTGCTAAACATTGGGCCTAGTCTAGTAGGACTATACTAATCAGGGAGAATGTTTGGCCTTAACGATATCCTTACAATGATTCTCAAAGTGGTATAGGTTGTGATGCTCATATAAGAGCCTCACAATATTCCGTCAATCACTTGAAAATAACTAGAGATGAATTTTGCAATCATGTCAAGTCCACGAAAATGTGGAAGAGGGAATTTGCCACCCTCAAAATTGATGAAACCTCAAGGTATGAATCAGCCCAACACAACCTCATTTGTACTAGTGCTTTTCTGATTTAGACGGATTAATTGATATAAATAAAATTGAAGCTCACTAACTTGGAATGCAAAATAACATAAATGAAAATAACCCTAAGATACAAAATTATAAAAAAAAAGCTCCACTACTCGGAGTGAAAAAGTACACAATGAAGATCAATTTGTAGTCTTCATTAGCTTACTCTCTAAAATGCCTATGTGAGTCAAGGACTACAACATGGATTCAAGACTCCAACATAGTGTACGTGTGTCCTATACTAACGGAGTACAGAGGCTCATACTAGAAAGGTACAAGACTAAAAACTACATTAATAGGACTAAAGGTATTATAAATTTGAATAATAAATTATCAACTATGATACAAAAATAAGTACTTTAAACACAAGAAATGAGGAAAATGATCTCATAACTCCTTTGAGGAAACCTCTCAAAATGCTACCTTGCTCCACTCCGAGATACTGCACACATGACAACAAGAAATATGTTGGGGCTAATTTTTTTTACAAGCCCATTGAAGTAGACCGTTGTTTTGGCGTTTCTACCTCCATGGACAACCATGATACAATGTATGATAAACCATAATCCAGTAAATCATAAAAAGATAGCATATAATGATAAATAACAAAATAGATATACTTTCTCAAATAAAAGGAAACAAGTGTGAGGTGTTGGAGCACTCCCTTCGAAGATAAGAAAAAAGATCTTGATGGATTGAAGGTTTGAATGAGCTTGGAAATGGAGGAGATGGTGGAACGACCAATTGAGATGATAAAAGAGTCGTGAATCGCCAATGAGTTGCAAAGAGTGTTACTGGAGTGTGTTTTTTGTTGCACCAAAAGATCGACCTCTCAATGCACGATACAACCGCTAGACTTATAGAATCCACACGAGGCAGTTACACGATGTAATGAATCCGGTGAGGGATGCTGACACACTTCCTGATGACATTAATTTTTTCCATTAGTATAATTAAAAGGAAAAACATGATGAAGGTCATTGGTATAAGCATAACTGGTGGATAGTAAGCATAACTGGCGGACAGTAAGCATACCCGATAGGATAAAATATCTAAACGTGAAAATGCGAAGTATAGAAATTACCGACGACAAGCATAACCGACGATACAGTTTTGAGAACATCACCGACGGAGTAGAAAAGGCATACCCGACGAACAATTCAAGTAAGGAACACCACCGAAGAAGAAAACTGACAGACTGACAGAGCAGCCCGACCATCAGAACGGATAGTCAGTTAGAGAACCCACAAAAAGTGGATCTGATTTTACATGTCAGATAAAGAAATGTAATTCTATTTATAGAGTTTTTATTTGTCTTAAATCTTAACTTGAGGGTCAAGCAAGCTTATTGTAAATGTTTTAAAGCATCCTAATGGATCTAAAACATATCTAACTAAAGATCAAGGTCAAGTTGTAAACCTTGGATCTACAGCTAATTTGAAAAGCGTGAATCAAGAATAGAGCTAGAAACTAGTGTAAATAGATGTTCCATCATTTGTAATACGAGAGACTTGTAATCATTTGAAGAATGATAGTAGCTATGGAGAGCATCTATGCAGAAGAAGAGAATTCATGCAAAGTTCAGAAATAGATCACATCAGTTATCAAGAACACAGGAAGGCTACCGACGATCAGAGACAAGGTATGACTCAATCACTCAAGGTGATTACATACATACATTGTAAGCTATATAGGATCTTTTATAAGAAATTAGAGATTGCATTCACTATCAGATCAACATTTATATTGTAGTTGCATTCTAACAAGTGCATCACAACAGAAATCCTTTTTTATAAGGTGGACTTAACAGTTCTTTGATAAATCTCTTAATAGAGTGCACAACTAACGGTGTTTCTAAAGCTCCAAACAAAGTAGATCCTAACAGGTCTCCACTTTAATACTCTTAACAGGGTATATCATCATAAGTGATCATTTGTAAGCCTTTACCGGCTCCCTTCTTATCTGTAGATAGTGAAGTTTTGTGGGTAGACATCCCCACCGCAGTTTTTACTTTCTAACATGATTTTTCTGCGATATCATATCATGTGTTATGTGTTAATTATTTTCATGAATGTTTCTTGAATGTTTATACATGCAAAGAACTTATATTATATGATCACACACACATAATCAAAGATGAACACATAGATAGGTATATACAAATCTGATGACACAAAGGTTAATGGGCCAATCACATAAAAAGTTTTAGAGGTACTGATTCACCCCTCCCCTCTCAATACATCATTCCAATAAATCCAACAATTGGTATCAGAGCTAAGTCTCTTTCATGGAAAGCTTAAAGACTTAAGAGAAAAGATCCACACGATGGAAAAGTACAGACTGGACAAGACTATTGAGAATGAGAAATTGCAAATTCAGATTTACTATGAGCATTATAAAGACGCAAAAGTAAGCATGAGAAAGTTGCTTGATGAAATAAATATCATGGCAACTAGGCTTAATGAAAAAAGATTATCAAGAAGAGGATATATGAGATTACTTCAACAATGCGTAAACATCAACGAGCAAAGCTTCAAACACATCAGTAGAAGAGATCACAAGTCTACAAGGAGTCAATCTACATCTGACAGAGCAAATCAAAATGCTACAAATCGGTCAAGAAACTCATATGGTAAAAATGATTGATGTCATGAATGATTCAAGAAAAGATGAATCAGAGAGACCATTGGCTATTGATGATAGGAGGAAAATAATAGAAAAGTTACAAGAAAAAGAATCAGAGATTCAAAGACTTATTGAGCATCACCAGAGATTACCAACTAGATTATTCTTATGAGTCAAGAAGCAAACAGATTAAATACTGAACTCATTGAAAGAATACAGATCATCGGTGAGCTAAGGGAAGAAAATGAGAAACTAAAGCATGAAGTCAGAATTCACAATCAGCACAATGAATTGATCAAGAAAGCTAAAGATAGCAACAAAAGAATGGATGATTTCCTTGACGGTCAAAGAAGAGTCAACAACTACACAGGAATAGGTTACACTGACAATGGAGAGTCATCCAATCAATCAAATCAAAAGAATGCTTATGCAACTCCAAGGACCAAGAAGCTGTCATGCAATCACTATGGAAAACCGGGCCACACCTCAAACATTTGCAGAAATAAAATAAAAGGTATTCCTCAATCACAATCTACTTTCATTGGTAATTGTTATAAATGTCACAAGAAAGGACACAAGGCATATGAATGTAGATCCAAGGTGACAAATCCAAATAAGGAAACCTATATGGACAAGTACTGTCCTACTTGCAAAATGAATGGACATACATATCAGGAATGCTGGAAAAAGAATAAGAAGGCATTGGACACCAAAAGAACCTAAAAATGGCTACAAACCAACAAGAAGAGGTAACTCATATGTTTGGGACTATAACACATGGGTAAATTTCACATCATGTGGAAGGTATGGTCATATTGAAGCTAGCTATATGAGAAAATGGACTAGAAAACCAAGAGGATGGTTCAATCTTGGAATGGCATGTTTACATTGTCATAAAGTTGGACATGTGATAAAATATTGCAAAGACCGACTGACATAAACAAGTACTTATCCCAATGGAAATACCATTGATGACATCAAGAAGATGAGGAACAAGACGTGGGTAAAAGCCAGAAACACTGAAGGTGCTGGAACAAGTAATGCAAATGATGACGCCCCATCCAATGGATCCAGTGGCATCACCATTTCCAACTAAATTATGGAAGTAAGTATGGAACTACATTATGAAAAGTTATATTATGCATCGGTTCCATTTACATATTGATCATATAGACAAACCAGCACTATTAAAGATGCACTATATTGTCACTTGTAAATATTATTGAAAAACAACCATTAGTTATCGGGTACAAATATGCATCGGTGAACACACATAGAAAAAGTTAACACTACTTACCGGAATGTATCGGTCATTACACAAAGGCCAAATGGCTAAGTGTAAACCGACGGACATCGGTGATCCTTGAGCTGACGAAAGATGTCTTCACCACTTTACCAACATTCATCGGTGAAGTCAATAATGCTACTGGAAACCCTGACACTTTACGCCTACATCGAAGATGTTATTTATGCCTCAACTGACGAACTCAGTCTTTATATACTAACAAGCTGGTGAGCATTAATGACAATTTAGGGCACAAAAGTTATAAAAGACCGACGACTGAACTCATTTCACACCTGTGATTTTCCAGCAACCAAGCGAGCCTGGCAGAGCGATTGAAGAGAAAAATCGAAGAGCGACTCTAGCAAGATTCTAAACACCACTTAGAGGATTCATAGACAATCATAGAGATTCAGTAAGTACCTGCATTCACCGACCACACTGTTTGATTTATGAAAAACCCTAAAGTTCTATAACATGATGGCATCGACTTCAAGAGTTGAAAAGATTAAGGAGTTTAAGAAGAAAACAATCAAGCTTTTTAGTAGAGGCACTTGTGTTGAACCAAAATACAAGCTGCACCTAGAAATAGCATCACAACTTGATGATTCCAGACCATTCTCCAGAATCCTGCCTAGGGTTTTACTGGTAGAAGACGTAAGGTCATATATACACAGTAAGATCTCAGAATTAGGAGATCTAGACCTAGATAATGCCTACAAGGCACTATGTGATGAAGCTGGAAACCTGAAAGATGAGCACAAACATCTAGAAGTGAAAGGACTCATGAATGCATTACACTTTCCCAGAATTTTCAAAACAAAATGGATAAAGATAGTCCTCAGCAGAATGCATAACTAGACTCTATGGCTTAATAAGCCAAAATGAATAAAAAGGATGTTATTCATGTAGTCATTGGATATCCTACAACTGATAAACCGCAAGCTCACAAGCACCCATCTCTGAAGGAAGTAGAAAAGCTGGTAGGTGCAAAATTAGATAAAAGAGCTCTCAAGGTCAACACTATCACCGACACAAAAATCATATTTGGTGCATGTGTGGTAGGGTAAAAAATCTTCCAGGCAAGCAGAATGAATAGCATATCAAGCACTACTATGAGCACAACATTCAAAATCATCAAACAAGGAAAGAAGATGGATCTTGTAGAGATCCTGTTGAATCAACTTGAGGAGAACATGAACACCATAAGATCTTCAAGAACAAACACTTGTACGTTCAGTTATGTGCATATTATTTTACTTTGAAGAATACTTTCCTTCCATAGGCAAAGTAGTATGGGATACAAGCAAACCTGTAACCATACAGATATGTGAGCATATAGAGTCTCTAGGAACAAAATTTGATGATATAATGAATGAGTATTTCAAAAGCATTAAGGAAATGTTGCAAGATAGAACAAGGATTCTTGAAAGTTTGATAGAAGAACACAAAGAGGACATATGTTTTATGGTAGATACTAATTTCACATATATCCAAGCAGTAGTACCTAGGAAGTCCTGGCTTTCACATTTAGAATATGAAATCAAATAAGGACAAGCAAATGAGTGCATCAAGGCACTATTGAATGAAGCAATTGACAACAAACAAGAAAAAATTGGCACCTATGAGGAAGAAAAACAAAAGATCAAGATAGATCTTGTTGTCAAAAATATTATAAACAAGAAGGACAAGATGGCCAAAAACTTAACCAAGAAACTTGCACTTACAGAAGAAAGTGAAGAGGAAATAGAGGGTAAGGAGAAACAAACCAAAGGATAGTCACCTATTGGTGAAGAAGAGGAAAATAATGACTCAGAGGGAACACAGTCAGATTCTCCACCTCCTCCTACACCGAAAAGAGCAAGAATAATAACCGCTTCAAGAAAAAGAAGCTAGAATGCAAAAGAGTCAACTCCTTCACCATTACAGAAAGGAAAAGTGAGGATATACAAGAGTAAACAAGCCCCTCCAAAAGTAAGACAAACCAAAAGGAGGAAGATCACTAGAACTCAAGAAGATCTAGAAGACTCGGCTATGGATGATTGTGATGTAGAAGTAAAAAAGGAAAAAGAACCTTTGGCACCTACAACAATTGATAAAATATGCAAGAATATTTTAGAATCACAGTCTATTTCTGATCCTAACATTAGGAAATGGTTAAAATGCAGTGCAGAGGATCAAAATAAGATTGAAGATGCAATAATTGAAAAAATGTGCAAACATTATTATGTTCCACTGGAATTCTCATAATATGACATTCCCAAAGAACTATCAGCGAGATTGTCAGCCAGATGGACTTTTGCACTACATCAGGAAACATAAATAAGAGAAAGAACACTTGTAAATCTTATGCCTCCTGATACAAATAAAGAAGAAATTACTAAAATGATGAAGAAGTATGAAAATGAGTTCTCACCAAAAATGAGAGAATATGAATTTCTCAAGGGGAAGATAATTGATCTTGATCAAAATAACATTAAGAAGTGTTGCAAGATACTCAAAAAGCCCACTCAGGAAGCTAGCCCGGAGAAGGAACAAATCATCATTAAAGATATACAAGATGACTCATCGGTGGAATTGGATAGAGAAGAGAGTGATCTAGCAGGCCCCAAACATACTGACATAGTAGATGAAGAATGGCCATACACTACTCTTCACAACACTCAAAGTGAGGATAGTCAGAATCCACCAAGTCCACTTCATATTGACTTGAGTGAAGAAGAATAAGTTACCAAAGAAGATTTGAGAATAAAAGGTAACATAAATGATGATATCATGGTTGGATAACATTGTCAATGAAAATATAGGAAAAGACCCCGCAGAAGAAGTGCAAAAAGATGAAGACATCAATACTGCACAGGGCAATACCGACGGTCAGAAAATAGCTACTGACAATACAGAAGTCAATACACCAACAAACATGAATATGTTAATCGATGCTATTGATATTGAATCAAGTCAGGAAAAATAATCTAAGAAAGATGATGATTTACCCAAGGATATGGGTAATGATGAAAATAAAGATGCATCAAATATTCAAAAGGATACATATACATAAATGAAAGATGCAACCGACACTCAGCAAGAAGTGTCTACTGAAAAAGACAAAGGAGCAGATAACAAAATAGATGAAATATTGAGAAAGGATGAAGAGAAAGAAAAGAGTGAAACAGTAAAAAAGGATGAAAGCAATGAAGAAAAGGAAGATAAATCTATTGATACACCCAAGGCAAATGAGGAGACATCTTCACAAAACCAGCTAGTGGACTCAGAACAAAAACAACAAGATGCTTCATCTTCTCGACCCTCACCCACTAAATCAATCCAATATCAAGGTTTACAAATGGTTGTACACCAATTTGCCTCCCAGCCAAAGAAGAAAAAGAAGAAGGCATTGAAGAAAAATGTCTTGGCTTTCACACTTGATGAGGTAATAGAAATACCCAAGTGGGATGTATCTACTTTAGATACTGAAACACTTCAAAAGTTTGGAGTGATGTGTCAAAGAAAGGAAATTTAAGGGAAAATGAGAAAGGCACATAGGGAAGCCCAAGCACTTGAACATGCAAGGGATATTCTACACCAAATTGTTCCAGATGTCAAAAATGAAGATAACACATCAGACATGGAACAAATAGCAGTTCTTACTGACGCTATCACAAATCAGAATGTAGATGCAGAGAAGGCAATAGAAGAATAGGTAGAAATGAAGTATAGACATAAAATAATTGAGAAGATCAACCAAGAAGTGGTAGAGAACAAGATAAATCTATCTGAACTAGCAAGTGAATTAGAACCTATGATTGTTGAAGCTGTTACCTTAGTTAAGAAATTATGCACATTGGAGAATTTCACAAAAGAAAATAGGGAAAAGCTATCACAATTAGATTCAGATCTAACAACAAGTGCACTAAGTTTAACCTCTGATGCAAACACTATAAAGCTGCATCATGAAAAGATAACGGAGGTAAACAGATTGAGACAATGTATACATATGTACAATATACTTTAGTAAGAAAAAGAAGGAATGTATACATATGTACAAAATACATTGAGGATATGTATAATGTATGTACAATAAGATAGATATGTACATAAACTTACACTTACCGACATATGCATAAGGGGAGTCATTTCATGACTAAGGAAGAAGTATACACAGGTGTACATACTAATGCATCAAGTATGTTGCACATATCAGTTTCTGATACTAATGTCAAAGGGGGAGATTGATGACATTAAGTTTTGCCATTAGTATACTTAAAGGGAAAAACATGATGAAGGTCATCAGTATAAGCATAATTGGCAGACAGTAAGCATAACCAGCACACAACAAGCATACTCGACAGCACAAAATGTCTAAACGTGAAAATGCCAAGTATAGAAATTACCGACGACAAGCATAACCGACGATACAATTTTGAGAACATCGCCGACAGAGCAGAAAAGGCATACCCGATGAACAGTTCAAGTAAGGAACACCGACGGAGAAGAAAAATGACAGACTGATAGAGTAGCCCGACCATCAAAACTGACAGTCGGTTAGAGAACCCACAAAAAATAGATTTGATTTTACACATCAGATAAAGAAATGTAATTCTATTTATAGAGTTTTTATTTGTCTTAAATATTAACTTGAGGATCAAGCAAGCTTATTGTAAATGTTTTAAAGCATCCTAACAGATCTAAAACATATCTAACTAAAGATCAAGGTCAAGTAGTAAACCTTGGATCTAGAGTTAATTTGAAAAGTGTGAATCAAGAATAGAGCTAGAAACTAGTATAAATAGATGTTCCATCATTTTTAATACGAGAGACTTGTAATCATTTGAAGAATGATAGTAGCTATGGAGAGCATCTAAGAAGAAGAAGATAATTCATGCAAAGTTCATAAACAGATCACAACAGTTATCAAGAACACAGGAAGGCTACCGACAAGCAGAGACAAGGTATTACTCAATCACTCAAGGTGATTCTATACATACATTGTAAGCTATACAGGATATGTTATCAACAATTAGAGATTGCATTCACTATCAAATCAACATTTATATTGTAGTTGCATTCTAACAAGTGCATCACAATAGAAATCCTTTTGTAGACGGTGGATTTAACAATTTTTTTTTAAATCTCTTAATAGAATGCACACCTAACGGTGTTGCTAAAGCTTCAAATGAAGTAGATCCTAATAGGTCTCCACTCTAATACTCTTAACAGGGTAGATCATCAGAAGTGATCATTTGTAAGCCTTTACCGGCTCCCTTGTTATTTGCAGATAGTGGAGTTTTATGGGTAGACATCCCCACCGCAATTTTTACTTCCTAATAGGAGTTTTCTGTGATATCATATCATGTGTTATGTGTTATTTGTTTTCATGAATATTTCTTGAATGTTTATACATGAAAAGAACATATATTATGATCACACATACATAATCAAAGATGAACAGATAGATAGGTATATACAAATCTAATGACACAAAGGTTAATGGGCCAATCACATAAAAAGTTTTAGAGGTACTGATTCACCCCTCCCCTCTCAGTACATCATTCTAATAAATCCAATGCTTCAAACAATCCCCCCAGCATCACACTGTTAACCAACTGATGGTGATGGTGATGAAGGGTGACTTTCAGAAGAATACAAGTAAGTAGAATGATTAGATTAGTTGTTAGTTTTTCATTGATGCCAAGCAATTGATTTCTCATTTATATTAATATGCCATATCAATCGAAGAGGAACTTAATTCGGAAGATAAAAAAAGATCAAACAATGATAAGGAACTATTGATATAATTGTTTCTTACATAACATTTGATGTTGTTAAGTTGGTAAAGGGAACAACCTAGTTTTTGAGCAGTGAAGTGTTTGTTGGTCGAGCAAAGCAAAGACAGTCACCGAGAAAAGTTGGCAACCGAGAAATGTCATTTACTGAGCAAGGTTGGTAACCAAGTGAATTCAGATATCGAGCGAAGATATTCACCAAATTCATCAAGCAAGGAACCGAGCATGAGCAAAGATTGAATACAGGGAGTAGAATAAATTTAATGCAAAGGCACTCATATCAAGAATTTGTCAAGCACGAAGAAGAAGTATGTTGCATGATCTATGATCATGAAAATTAAAATTCAAAATTCATGATGTAGATTAAGAATCAAAAGAAACTTGTGAGTTCCAATAAAAAGTGCAAGTTACAAGGAACGGTTAACCGCTTAACTGAGTTATAAATACATTAAATTAGTTCATTTGAGAACATCCACCAGCTGAGCGCAATTAAGGAAAACCCTAACAAATAGGATTAAGAGGCAAAACAAAGGCTTGTAGATTGATAAGTTTGTATGTTTATAAAGACTTGCTGGCGACGTGATAAGTTGAAGAGATACCAAGAAGAGTAGTGAAAGAGTTAGATAATTGGTGAAGAGGAGATACTGATGAATTCATGAGTTGTAGGTGTTAGTAAGTTTTAGAGAGAAAACAAAGGATCTAATCAAGAAAGGTATAGTTGCAGAATCATAGGGGACATTACTACATTGTTGCTTACTAACATTTGTAATAGAAAATCTCTTAATCGAGTAGACCTAACAAGTCTTTTTGTAAACCCTTTAGAAAGGTAACATTCTAGGATGAATTTTTAAGCCCTCTAACTAGGCCACTCCTAACAGGGTGAAGATCTTAATATGTATTAGGTATATCCCCTAAAAGGGTCACATTTAACAAATGTGCATTGTAATCTTTAACATGATTGGCTCTTAACGGAGCATACTTTAGAAGAGTATTTGTTTTTGTGGGTGACAATTCCAATAGATTTTTTTCCCAAATTGGGTTTCCTCATTAAATCTTCTATTACATGTGATGCCTGATAATTGTGAATTTTATTTGTTTAAGTAATGCTTTTATCAATTTTGTGAAGAGGTTTTAAGTTTGGTTGATGTTGTTGTTTGAATCACGAAGTTGAATCAAAGGTTTACATTTAAAGTACTAGGGTTCAATATTTTCTTATTCACCCCCTCTTAGTGTACCATCTTTAGTAGGGTAAACCAACAGTTGGTATTAGAGATAGTGCTCCAAGAAGATAATTTTAAAGGTACTTGAGCTAAAGGTCCAAAGATGTATACGAGGAAAGCACTGAACTTGAAAAGGAATAACTTTTCTATATGGCATAACAGAATGACGTTTCACATATCTAGTATTGGAGACAATGCTCTAGATCATCTTGACAATGAGTACTCACCTCCACTATTTGGTCCTCTAACACTTGAGAAGATAAGAGAAAGAAAAGAACATACACAAGTGGTGACAGAGATAACTTCTACTCTCACCAACCTAGATTTCAATTATTTAGAAGTTTGTACTATTGCTAAGAACATGTGGGATAGGTGGACACTAGTTTTTGGAAGAGATCAAAATGTTCAAAAAGCAAAGGCTAAAAGCTTAAGAGGAAATTTTGAATAAATGAAAATGAAAGAAGGAGAAAACATGATTGCATATAGCACAAGACTAAAGGAGATTGATATTGCAATTAGAGGTGCTAGTGGAAACATTAATGAAGAATATGTTACAAGCAAGATGATTTAAACACTACTACCTATCTATTCCATCAGTGTTTTTTCTATTCAAGAGATGAGATCCATTCCATAGATGGTTGTTACTTTGGATGCCACAATCGGTATCTAACTACTTTTGAGATAAATGATTTTGATAATAGTTTACCAGCTACTTCTAAGATTGAATTTGCATTCAAATGATCCTTGACTATAGGTAAGTCTAGAGATTCTAGATCTGGTGATGGATATGCAAGTAGTGCTAGTGAAAGGTTTCATAGTTGTAAGAGTGATATTGAATATCTATATGCAGAAGATGAAAATAATGAATCTGAATTTGAAGCATTATTAGCTAGGAGACTACTGAGAGGTAAAGGAAAGTACAAAGGTACGATTCCTTTAAAAAAAATTCATGCAACAAGATTGGTCATATAGCTTTTGATTGTCCTGACAATAATGAGAAGAGAGATAAAAGAGACAACAAAAAGACTGAGAAAAGATTTAGAAGATTAAAAGATTTCAAGAACAAAGGAAAGAAAGCATGTTACATTGCTAAAGGAGGTTCATCTAATGATGACATCAATGAATATGAAATAGTGGTTGTATATGTTTATATTAAAGATGAATCTGATGAAGAAAGGTACGTTGAAGAAAAGGCCCTAATATCAAAAGTAAGTAAAAATGATACATGGATTATAGACAACGGTTTCTCACACCGCATGACTAGTGATACTAACAAGTTTATTAATTTGAAAGAGCATAATGGTGGGAATGTTAGATTTGGAAATAATATCCCATATCCTATAAAAGGAAAAGAATATGTACTTCTACTGAATAATACTAATTGTGATGAAGACTTGAAATATAGTTTGTTGAGTCTAGCACATGTTAAACAATACTGGTCACCGACTAGAATTTCAAAATAAGAAGGTTAAAGTATTTGAGTAGAAGGGAAGACTGATTGCTACTGGAGGTCAATCTAAAGGTAACCTATTCTAACTGGATACATCCATAAAGAGTTGTCTATTTTCTAAAACTAAAGATGTATGGCTATGGCACAAAAGGCTATGTCATGTTAATTTTGACAACTTAATCAAAGTGAGTAAGAAGAACAGAGTACGAAGTATACTGAGTCTAGACAAAGCTGAGAATGTAATGTGTAAAGGATGTCAAGTAGGTAAGATGACTAAATTGATCTTTTTAAGAAAAACCTATACTACACAAGGTATATTAGAATTGGTACACACTGACCTATGTTGTCCTTGTTAATCAATGGATGGAGATGATAAAGATGAGTGATAATAGGTATACATGTTTGTAGAAATGGTTAGATCAGTTGTTATTTTTTCATTGATGTCAAGAAATTGATAACTGATTTATATTGAGTTACCATATCATAAGAAGTAGAAGTTAAATGGGTGACAAATACAGATGACACAATGATGAAATAATGTTGATATAGTTGTTTTCTAGTATATATCTAATGTTATCAAGTCGGTACATTTGATTGATTAAGTCAGAGATAGAAAAGAGTTAAGTTACGACTTAAAAGAGTTACTCTATCGAGCTAGATAGAGTCATTCGGTATAGATTTGTGCTAGTCATTTTCAGCTACCAAGAGATGAGAATGAGTTAGGAATAGAGAAGTGAATGAAGTTAGTTACCAAGTGGCAAGACAATTTACCGAGTACATGATATTAATTGAGAATGATAATAAGATCAAATTTAATACGAAGCTATGATGGTCTGGATGTCTATAAGGATTAAAGGAAGTTTGTTAGAAGATCTACGAGCGAGAAAATTCAATGAGAAGATGTAAGGAAGATATTAAGCGTTTAAGCCTGATTATTAGAGTTCCAATAAAAATTTCATGTTACGAGGTAAAACTTAAATAGTTTACTTAGCTGAGATTTGTGAAATATTTTTGAATGACTGAGAGAAAATAATGGAAAAGCTAAGCAAGGAGATTAAGAGGAAATTTTTTGTCTATATAGTGGATGAGAACTAATGACAGAAGAGATACTGGCGAGTTGAATTGAGAAGCATAAGAAGATGAAGAACATAAGTTACTGAGCAGAGCAGAGAAGCAGAAAGAGAAGAATCTACAGTCTAGAGAAGAGACAAATGGAGTATGTGATATCAGTATTCATGTGAGCATAAAGGATCTGACCCAAGGAAAGGTAGTTACTATTTTTACAGATCAAATTTTTATTGTTGCTTATTAGCATTTATAATAGAGAAAATTATCTTAACCAAGTGGATGTAACCATCCTATTTGTAAATCTTAGAAGTAGGTGATATTCCAAAAGAGTGTGTAAAGACCTCTAAGAAGGCCACTCCTAATAGGGAGAAGATCATAACAGACCTGAGGTAAATCCTTACTAGGGTCACATATAGCAAATGTTTTTGTAATCTATAGCAGGATAAGTTCTTAAACGAGTGTACTTCAGAAGGGTACATATTTATTATGGGTCACAATTCCTACAGAGGTTTTTCCCTTACGGGACTTTCTCATTAAATCTGGTGTTAACTGATTTTGAATGATTGATTTTCATATTATGAAATGTATGGTTTTTTAAGTTATTAAGTTATTTGGTGAGTTTTTCATTACTATATTCAATTCTACCGAGTGAATCAGTAAGCTAAGCTTTAAGTATTTAAGTTTTATTTTGTCTAATTCAATCCCCTCTTAGTGGACCACCAATTTGTATTAGAGCTTGGTACTCTGAAGTGTTAAGTTTAAAAGGACTTGAGTCAAGATCTAAAGATGTATAAGAGGGAAGCATCAAAGTTGAATAGGGATATTTCTCTACATGGAAAAGCAGAATGAGATTGCATGTGTCTAGAATAGGAGAGTATGGACTTCTTTTTCTTGATAATGCATTTGTTGTACCTACAACTGCACCTTTGACACTTAATGAGGAAAGATAGAACCAAGAACACACACAAGTCATGATTGAGATTGCTTCTACAGTTATCGACCAGGAATATGATGAACTTGATGGATGTACTACTTTGAAACAAATATGGGATAATATTATTTTGACTTATGTTGGAGATCAACATGTTTTGAAGGAAAAAGTAGAAAGTTTGAGAGGTAAATTTGAGTCAATGAGAATGAAAGAAGGAGAAAACATAATACAATAAAACACTATATTTAAGGAGATTGTGAACTCTATTAGAGGAGCTAAGAGAACCATAACAGAAGAAGATGTAACAAGAAAAATGTTGAGAACTGTGCTACCGAGTTATGCTATTTGAGTATCTACTATACAAGAGTTGAGATCCATTCCTTAGATGAATGTTTCACTCGATGCTACTATTGGTAAGCTGGTTGCATTTGAGATTAATGATTTTGATAATAGTCTACCTGCTAGATCTAAGATTGAGTTTGCATTTAAGTAATATTTGAAGATTGGAAGTTTTAAGGACTCTAGAGCTAGTGATGGATATGTGAGTAGTATTAGTGAAAGATTTTACAAGTGTTAGAGTGGTTTGGAAGAATTATTTTCTGAATATGAAGAGAATGAGAGAGAGAGAGTTTGAAGCTTTGTTGGCTATAAGGCTACAAAGAGGCAAAGGAAGATACCAAGGTAAGTTACCCTTGAAATTTTTTGATTGTAACAAGATTGGTCATATTGCAACTAACTGCATTGAGAAAGATAATGAGGAGAATAAAGATAACAGAGATAAGGACAAAAGACATAACAAATTTAGGAGATTCAGAGACTACAAAAAAAAAGGTAAGAAATATAGTCATAATGCTAATGAAGGACTAAGTGATGATGATTCCTATGAAAATGATGGTTAATTGGTTGTGTATGTTGCTATTAAAGATAATTCTGATGGAGAAAACAAAGAAGAACCAAGAGCCCCAATATGAAAAGTAAGTAAGAATGAAACATGGATTATAGATAGTGGTTGTTTACATCACATGAATGGTGACACACTTAAGTTTATTTCCTTAGAGAAGAATGATGGAGGATTTATTAGATTTGGTAATGATGCTCCATAGCCTGTGAAAGGAAAATGTTCTATAATTTTATTGAATAACACAAGATGTGATGATGTTTATTGGGTTGAAGGCTTCAAGTATAATCTGTTGAGTGTTGCACAGCTAAATAACACAAGTCACCGACTGGAATTTCAACATGGAAAGGTGAAATTTTTTTATAAGAAGAGTTTGTTGCTACTGGAGAACAATGCAAAGGTAATTTATTTTATCTTGATACTTCTATGAAGAGTTTCCTGTTTACTAAAGTTGAAGATGTTTGGTAATGGCACAAAAGGCTTTGTCATGTTAATTTTGAAAACTTGATCAAAGTGAGTATAAAGAATAGAGTTAGAGGACTACCGAGATTAGAGATACCTAATAATGTTATGTGCAGAGAATGTCAAATGGGTAAGATGACTAAATCTAGTTTTTCAAGGAAGACTTATATTACACAAGGAATTTTTGATTTAGTGCATACTGATTTATGTGGATCCATGAGAACTCAAAGTTACTATGGAGATGGATATTTTATCTTATTTCTAGATAATTATTCTAGAATGATGTATGTAATATTTTTAAAAGAAAAATCTTATGCATTTCAAATATTTAAGTGGTACAAGGCTAGAGTTGAGAAAGAAAAATGAAGACCAATGAAATGTCTGAGATCTAATAGAGGATGTGAGTTTACATATGATGAGTTTATACTATTTTGTAATGAAAATGGAATTAAGAGACATATGTCAGCACCAAGGACACCACAACCAAATGGTATTGCTAAGAGAAGAAAAAAACTATTGTTGATTTTGCAAGGACACTGATGATTGAGAAAGGTATTTCACAAATGTTTTGATGAGAAGCAGTCACTACTACATCTTATACATTGAACTGAGTATAAATGAAGAAAGTTACAAGAAAAATACCTTATGAAATATAGTATGAACACAAACCTAATGTGATTTATTTTAAATTTTTTGGAAGTAGATTCTATATATTGAAAGATTATAGAGAAGGAAATTTTTATTTTAAAGGGGTGATGACATGTAATTGATTGAGTGTTTGATAATGTTAAGTTGAAAGATAATGCAGGTCATTAAATTATTTAATTGATTTATTTTCATTGATGTCAACTTGATATCATCTGTACGGTCATGTACATAATGCCAAAGACTTTAGAGAACCAAAGTTATGCTTTTAGCAATGCATAAAAGTCAAGTATTCACTAAGTGACAAACAACACCGATGGAGTACACACTATCAAACAGAGCAAAGAAGAATAGTCACAGTGATACCCGATGATCAGAAGCATAGTGTTTCCTGATGAAGCAAAACCACAGAATGCCCGATGAGAAAAGTTAGAAGCTTGCCCGATGAGCTAAAAACTCAGAGTGCCCGACGACCAAAGATACAAAGTTGCCCGATGAGTAAAATTACAATGATGCTCGACAGACGGAGATCATGAAGCTAACTAGAGTCTCGCTAATGGATTAGTTAGTTGTCACCGATGACTAACTGCAGTGGTGACTGATAGAATTGAGAGTTCAGAAAATGAAAAAATATCTAGCTGGCAGAGCTAAATATAGACTTAACTGGTTGTCTACTTTGTTTTATTCGACCACAGATAAGTGATTGATTTAAAGCTGATTTGTATAGTTGGAAAGAAGATATCTATGATACAAATCAGGAGTTATGCTTTAAATCTAATTGGCTAGATTGTTTATCACGCCAAGAATCAAGAACCAAGAAACAATGACTATTATGTCTATATAAGAGACAAGCTTAATTCATTTACAGATGGGATTAAGGGGAGTGAAAAGAAAGAGGTTGCTGAAGAGAAATTGATGAAGAACAACTTCATGCAATGCTAATAAAACAAGCTGAAGGAAGAGCTAAGGAATTCTTTAGACACTGATGAACAGTGAACACAGCATCACAAAGAAAAAAGTGTGGAGCACAAGGATTGAATTGATACATTAGTCAGAGAGGTAATGTACTTAAATAGATCTGAAAATCTACAATTCAAGTTGCAATATGAATAGGTCATAGTGTTTCAGTTTAACCATTGAAGCATCAAGTCTCTTAACCAAGTAGGACTTAACAGTCTTCTATATATTGAGGTACATCTCAAGGAGTGCCAAAAAGGTTGACTCATGAAAGTAGCATTGGAATTTCCTGATACCCATTGATAGTCTAAGAAGGAGGTTGATTCAAGGATGATAGAAGTAGATGCCTGATACTAAGTGACAACCTCTATGTATAAAATCATCTAACAAGGTCGCACTTAATAGTGTGTTTATAACCTTTAACAGGGTTGGATCCTAACATAGCTCACTTCAGAAGAGTGAAAATTTGGGGGTACTGGTCCTAGTGGTTTTTCCCTTAACAAGGTTTCCATGTCAAAATTCATGCGTTATGTGTGTATGATTCATTTTTTTATTGTTTTGAATCTTACATAGCTAACTCTGGATTGATCGGTATACTTTGCTTATTTACTGAGTTTTGGTAAATAGTTATACTACTTATCGGTAATCAAGAAAGAATAAGGATTGACAAAGAGAACTGACAGACAGTTAATCATTATTAGTATTTGATGGCATGCATCTTGTAGGGACACAATAATCTAATATTTATTGATTGGTGGTTAAGTTTGAAGGATAAATTTTTGAGGCCACTGATTCACCCCCCCTCAAAGTTATTACTAACAATTGGTATCAGAGCTTGTGGGCTTAGAAAGGAAGGTTTCAAGACGTAATTCAAGATCACAATATGAACAAACAAGATGGGCCCATGTTAAAAAAAGATAAATTTGCTTCATGGCAAAGTAGGATAAGACTCCACTTATCAGGTATTGGTAATGATGTTACTCAATTCCTAGATACTAAATTTGTGTTGCCCACATGAGTATTAACAATAGATCAATTGAGAGAGAAGCATGAGCACAACTGCATGGTCATAGAGCTTTCTTTCTCACTCTCTGATGCTGAATTTGAAGATGTCAAATATTGCAAAACTACAAAGAAGATGTGGGACAAACTAAAGCTTGTACATGGAGGTGATACAAATGTTCTGAGAGCTAAGGAAGAAAGTCTTAGAGGAAAGTTTGATGATCTCAAAATTAAAGAAGGAGAAAACATCACATAGTACAACAAAAGAATCAAAGAAGTAGTCAATTCTATACGAGGAGTTGGAGGTACACTTGAAGAGGAGATAGTGGTAAGTAAAATATTAAGAACCTTACTGCTTGTATATGTTATTAGAGTTTCTGTCATTCAAGAAATGAGAGCAGTAGAAAAAAATACAGTCACTCTTGATAATTTAATTGGTAGACTGATTTCATTTGAGATGAATAACTTTGATAATAGTGTCTTACCAAACTTATATTCTGCATTTAAATCTTCTATGAGAATAAGCAAATCAAGTCATAGACACACATCTAGAGGAGATAGTGAAAGTGAAAGTGAAGAAGAAGATCTAGATAAATAGAAGCACTTATGGCTAGAAGAATGCAGATAGGAAAAGGTAAATACAAAGGCAAGTTACCACTTGTATGATTTAATTGTAAAGAGATTGGACACTTTGCTTCAAGATGTCCTAACAGAAAAAAAGATGACAGAGTTAATGACAGATCTTTTGAGAACAAATCTGGTAGAGGTGATAACAAAGATTACAGAAGTTACCGACAATCAGAAAGAAGAGATACCCGAGACTATAAGGACAAAGGAAAGAAAGAAAACTACCTAGCTGCTTGCAAAGATGAAGATACTGACATCAAACCTGATGAAGACATTGAGATGGTGTTTGTGGCTATGACAGATGATTCAGATGAAGATGAAAGGTATGTAGAAACTGCACTCATATCTAAGGTTAGTAAGAATGACATCTAGATTATAGATAGTAGCTCCACTCACCACATGATTGGTGACAAAGAAAAGTTTATCAATTTTGAGTATTATAATGGTGGTACAGTAAGAATGGGTAATGATACACCTTGTCCAGTTGAAGGTAAAGGAACTATAATGTTGAATAACCCGATTAAATGTGAAAATTCTTATTGGGCAAAAGGATTGAACTATAATCTTTTGAGTGTTTCTCAGCTGAATAATTCAGGTCATAGAGTAGCATTTGAGAATAAGAAGGCAAAGATCTTCAATGAATCAGGATGATTGATTGGTACTGGTAAACAGACAAAAGGTAACTTATTCTATCTGAATGATACTAACACCACTTGCTTAATGACCAAAAATAAAGACATATGGTTGTGTCACAAAATATTGTGTCATGTGAATTTTGACAACATGATGAAAATAAGAAAAAAGGAGAAATGTAAGAGGCTTACCGACAATGTCAAAGCCCGACAATGTCATGCAAAAAAATTGTCAAAAAGGGAAGATGACAAAGTTTAGTTTCAAAATTAAAACCCATACATCTGATGGTATTCTAGAATTAGTCCATACTAATCTATGTGGACCAATGAGAACAAAGAGTTATTATGGGGATAGATATTTTATTCTCTTTGTTGATGATTACTCTAGAATGATGATAGTTATGTTTCTAAAAGATAAATCTAAATAATTCAAGATGTTTAAATGGTATAAGGCTATGGTAGAGAAACAAACTGGTAAGGATTTGAAATGCTTGAGTTTAGATAGAGGAGAAGAGTTTATATTAAATGAATTCAGTCATTTCTACAATGAGCATGGTATAAAAAGACAGGTTTCTGCACCAAGAACACCACAACAAAATGGGATTGCTAAGAGAAGAAACATATCCATAGTTGATTGGGCTAGAACACTGATGATAGAGAAATGCATCACCCAAATCTCTAGAGGGAAGCTGTCAGTACTGTTGTCTACACATTAAACATAGTACAATTGAGGAAGGACACAAAGAAGACACCCTATGAGCTATGGTATGGTAAAACACCCAATGTAAGTTACTTCAAAATCTTTAGTAGTCAATGTTATATCTTAAAGGATGATAGAAATGGAAATCTTGATGCCAAGAGTGACGAAGGTATCTTTCTAGGGTATTCCACCAAAAGCAATGCTTATAAATGTCTTATTAAGGCTTCTAACAAAATTGTTGAAAGTGCAAATGTGAAGATAGATGAATTTGCAGAAAAGAATGAGATGGAAAGCACAAAAGAACTAGAGGACTACAATAAATTTTTATACTGTGAAGAACCTAACACTCTACCCGAGCAACAATGTTTAATTCTAGAGCAACAAAATGTTGTAACCAATGGTCATGCTGTAAATACCGATGGTCGGGATAATAATCAAAATAATGTACAGAGTGATGAAGAATAGAATGAAGGACAAAATGATGATCAAGATAGACAAAGAGCTGAACCAGTTCTTTCTAGATATGTAAGAAGGAACCATCTAGAGATCCAGATCATAGGAGATAAGAAAGTTGGTACAAGAACAAGAAGTAAGTCTCTAAACACAAGTTTTTTAATTTGTGAGTTTGAACCAAAATCTGTCAATGCTGCACTTGATAATGAAGAATGGATAAGTGTTATGAATGATGAGATTGAGAAGATTGAGAAAAATGAGACATGGTCACTTGTACCAAGAATAGATGACAAGAATGTCATTAGTACTAAATGGATATTTAGGAACAAGATGAATGAGAATGGAGAAGTCACAAGAAACAAAGAAAGACTAGTATGCAAGGGGTATGCACAAGAGGAAGGTATTGACTATGGAGAGACCTTTGCATCTGTTACTAGGATATAAGGTGTAAGAATACTACTTTCTTATGCTGCATTTAAGGGATTCAAGGTATACCAGATGGATGTCAAGTCAGCATTCCTAAACGGAATACTTGAAGAAGAGGTATACATTGAGCAACCAAAAGGGTTTGTAGATTCAGACAAGAGAAACATGGTATGTAGACTTCATAAAGCCTTGTATGGATTGAAACAAGCTCCTAGAGCCTGGTATGAATGAATTCATTCCTATCTTATAAGTATTGGATTTGTAATAACTAGTGAAAACAATCATCTTTATTTGAAGGAAGATACTAATGCTAACACTTTGATTGCTGAAATATTTGTTGATGGCATCATATTTGGAGGCAATGATATGCTATGAAAATCATTTTATGATGAGATGAGAAAAGAGTTTGAGATTTCTATGTTAAGAGAGATCAAATTCTTTCTTGGTCTACAGATCATGAAACAATGTGAAGGTATTTTCATTACACAATCCAAATACATTAAAGAGGTCCTAACAATATTCAAGATGGAAGATTCCAAACTAGTTGGAACAACGATGGCTACTAGATGTAAGATGATAAAGGAGGACAAGACATCAAAGGTAAATCAGACTTTGTATAGATCAATGATTGGAAAACTCATGTATGTTGTACACACTAGACCAGATATTGCACATGTAGTAGGAATAGTTGCAAGATTTTCTGCTAATCTCAGAGAATCACATATGACTGCTGTGAAAATAATTTTAAGATATCTAAAGAATAACAAGGAATATGGCTTATGGTATATAAGAGAAGGCAAATTTGAACTTAAGGTGTTTATCGACACTGATTGGGCCAGAAATCTTGATGACCAGAAGAGTACAACTGGAGGAGTATTCTTTATGGGTGACAGACTTGTCACATGGATTAACAAGAAGCAAGGATTCATCTCTCAGTCTACTACAGAAGCAGAGTATGTTGTTGCTGCTGTAAATTTCTCATACATTGCATGGATCAAATAGCTACTTGAAGGTATGCATATGAAGATCCTAGAACCAGTGATTATCTATTGTGATAATACAAGTGCAATAAACATTTCCAAGAATCCAGTCATGCATGCTAAGACTAAACACATTGCCATCAAGTATCATTATT
>MU226921.1:273372-307759 GCA_018584345.1 Thuja plicata | reverse complement strand
GTTCAAGCAAAGGAGGTGACACTTGAGTATGTGCAATCCAAAGAACAATTAGTTGATATCTTCACCAAGCCACTGCCCAAGGATACATTTGAATACTTGAGAAAGAGACTAGGGGTCAAACCCTTGTATACCAGTCAGTAAAATGACTAGATGGCTGCATCAGCCTACATATTATCAGAGTATCATTAATGTTGATGCAAGCAAAGATTTGAACTTCAAGGCTACATCTATATACAAATAGGTATATATCATCACCGAGTACTAGAGCATATTATTGCATTGCTAATGGATAAGGTAAATTCAAGGAATATATTATGGATGGAGAAAAATGAATGTTTCACATTAATGTCATATATTTGTAAGATATTTTGTTTGGCATTATTGTCAAAGGGAGAGATATTATCCATATTATCTTATTCTTCAGAGAAGAACTAGATTATCCATTATCACATTATTCCAATAGGGAGAGATTATATCCTTAGGGAGAGAAATTGTATGGAAAGATTATTCAAAGGGAGAGTAGCTGACAAGAGAAAAAGACATCAAAAGAGAAGAGTAGTCAAGGGATAGAAATTGACGCAAGGAGAGAACACAACACATTAGAAGACAAAGAGCTGAAAGAATCAAATCTAAGCTAAAACAAAGCTTACCGATGGTCAAAAATTTATCGGTTAATAGAACAAAAAGATTGGTAGTTTGATGAATCTCAACTGTTGTATTTCATATTTTATTAAAAATAGTATAGTGTGATAATATAGTATGTTTCCATCAATGCTTAAGGGAGAGATTGATGACATGTAACTGATTGAATGTTTGATAATGTTAATTTGAAAGATAATGCAGGTCATTAAATCAGTTAGTGGACTATATTGTCATTTATGTCAACTTGATATCATCTATACGGTCATGTACATAATTCCAAAGACTTCAGAGAACCAAAGTTATTCTTTTAGCAATGCATAAAAGTCAAGTATTCACTAAGTGAAAAACAACACTGACAGAGTGCACACCATCAAATAGAGAAAAGAAGAATAGTCATAGTGATACTTGATGATCAGAAGCATAGTGTTTCTCGATGAAGAAAAACCATAGAATTCCCAATGAGAAAAGTCAGAAGGTAGCCCGACGAGCTAAAGACTCAGAGTGCCTGATGACCAAA
Source organism: Thuja plicata (assembly GCA_018584345.1). NCBI lineage: Eukaryota > Viridiplantae > Streptophyta > Pinopsida > Cupressales > Cupressaceae > Thuja > Thuja plicata. The sequence goes on along the minus strand of MU226921.1, from coordinate 306,600 downwards.
GATACAGATTTGTCGGATAAGTAAAATTGCAATGATGCCCAACAGATGGATATCGCGAAGCTAACTAGAGTCTCACTGATAGATCAGTCAACTATCACTGACGACTAACTACAGTGGTGACCGACAGAATAGAGAGTTTAGAAAATGACAAAATATCTAGCTAGCAGAGCTAAATATAGACTTAACTAGTTGTCTACGTTGTTTTATTCGACTAGAGATAAGTGATTGATTTAAAGATGATTTGTATAGTTGGAAAGAAGATATCTATTAGAAAAATTAGGAGTTATGCTTTAAATCTAATTGGCTAGATTTTTTATCATGCCAAGAATCAAGGACCAAGAAATAATGAATATTATTTCTATATAAGACACAAGCTTAATTAATTTACAGACAGGATTAAGGGGAGTGAATAGAAAGATGATGCTGAAGAGAAACAGATGAAGAAAAACTTCATGCAGTGTTGATCAAACAAGCTGAAGGAAGAGCTAAGGAATTCTGCAGACACTGACAAACAGTGAGCACAACATCACAGAGCAGAAAGTGTGGAGCACAAGGATTGAATTGATACATTGGTCAGAGAGGTAATGTACTTAAATAGATCTAAAAAATTGCAATTCAAGTTGCAATATGAACAGGTCATAGTGTTTTAGTTTAAACATTGAAGTATCAAGTCTCTTAACCGAGCAGGGCTTAACAGTCTTCTATATATTGAGGTAGATCTCAAGGAGTGCCAAAAATGTCGATTCATGAAAGTAGCATTGGACTTTCCCAATACCTATTGAAAATCTAAGATGGAGGCTAATTCAAGGATGGTAGAAATAATGTCCGATACTAAGTGACAACCTATATGTATAAAATCCTCTAACAAGGTTGCACTTAACAGTGTGTTTGTAACCTTTAATAGGGATGGCTCCTAACAGGGCTCACTTCAGAAGAGTGAAGATTTGGGGTACCGGTCCTAGTGGTTTTTCCCTTAAAAGGGTTTCCACGTTAAAATTCATGTTTTATGTGTGTATGATTCATTTCTTTACTGTTTTGCATCTTAAATAGCTAACTCTAGATTGATCGGTATACTTTGCTTATTTACTGAGTTTTGGTAAATAGTTATACTGCTTATCGGTAATCAAGAAAGAATAAGGATTGATTGAGAAAACCAATAGACATTTAATCATTATTAGTATTTCATGGCATGCATCTTGTAGGGATATAATAATATGAGATTTATTGATTGGTGGTTAAGTTTGAAGGATAAATTTTTGAGGCGACTGATTCAACCCCCCCTCTTAGTTATTACTAACAAGGGGATGAAGGGCTATTCTTAGGATATTATATAAGGAGTAAAGCCTATACATGTTTGAATAAAGTTACTAAAAAAATGGTGGAAAGATCAAGTGGGAGAATCGATGATTTTGCAGAAAAGAATGATCAAGAAAGAAAAAAGGAACATGAATACTATGAGATGTTTGTATATGTAAAACCTAATGTTCCTAACACCTTACAGAGAGAAAATACCAAGGAGGAAGATGAATAGAGAGCTCAACAACCGAGTGATGAGGATGAAGCTTCAAGAGCTACCAAACCTATTTTAGAAAAGTATGTGAGGAGGCACCACTCCCTGATAAATATTATTGGAAATAAATATGTTAGAGTTTTTGGTTTCTTTTTTATGTTGCAATAAGAACAAAAATAACCTCTTCTTCTTATGACTTTTTTATAGAGGAGCCACCTCCAAATGTTTGTTTATGCAAGAAAAATACCTAGTAACAAGCACTCTTATAATACTTCTACTCTTTAGGTCCTTCTACACCAAGGGGGGATACCCTGTAAGACCTTCTGATATTTCTTATATGGTACTATCAAGCAGTAATCTCACAATGACTCACATATAACTGGGAGATACTAGATAATTAGCTAATTACCCATTGAAGATCAACCATGAAATGGAGGATGAGATAGGAATTCACAAAAAACTTACAAAAATGTAGACTTAATGGATTTAAATGTTTGTTTATCGGAAAACACAACCAATATGCAACTACATATGCAATAATACATAACTTGTTAGCTTTAGATTAGTGCTTTATCCATTGGGCTATATTCTGACATAGATGTAGTATACTGAAATCAATATTCATCAAATATTTTTTATCATAAAACAATTATCCCAAACCCTACTACTAATAGAATCCTAGCATGTGTCAAATGAATCTATCCATTAATCAAAGCCTAATTTAATCTGATCCTAGATCAGAACTGTCAAACAAGTACATAAACATAGAGAAAACTATGCTAATGAATCAAAAAATTCATAACTCGCAAGACACATAACACAAGAGTGATTGGAATCCGGATCTTTGTATTAAATTTAGAAAACATTATTCCAATATACAAAAAGTACTCAGAGATAACCTCTTCAATAACCTGCAAAAGATCTCACAGCTTTATTTCTGATTTCTTACAATTATCTAGTACAAATTATACTATATTACCCTTCTTGACTGAAACTTTACAAATTGTTTACAATCCAAATTTTCCATCTCTTTCCAATGATCTAGGTCCTTTTATAGAATAGGATTGTAACACGCTACAGATCATTTCGAATAAGGGTAAACCAAATGACTTAGTAAAAAGACAAAATAGCTAATGAAGTGATAACCACTTTTGTTACAATAGATATTTAACATATTTTATCTCCTGACCGCTTGGTACTTGTAACTTCTTCAAAGTTGTTCTGAAGAAGCCACCTAGAGTTAGTTGTCTTTGATATTGGTGATGTAGGAGCTTCATCTTTACCTGTCTCATCCAATATGTTGGGCCTCATTGTCCACTTGGATACTATCACCTTCTTCTAGATCAACTCTAATGTACTTGTCCTTCCAGGAGGTATACACCTCATCACTCGACCAAGCGAAGCTAATGACTTCATCCTTTCTATTGTTAATCTCATTCCAATTTTCTCAATCTCCAAAATTCAAAAAATGCTCTAGCTTTACTGACTATCTCAATAGTTTGAACAAACAATAATGTGATTTCCAGAGTAATAATGCTATTGGTTCTTACTGCCAACACCTCATTCATTTGTCTGTGCCATAGTGCTTCATTTTTTTATATCACCACTCTTCTTAAAATAATTGGGAAACATCTCACATTGGTCCTTTGAATATTCCTTTCTCAAAGCCATTATCTTCTTTATGATGATGCTCCTTCTTATGTCCACGTCCACTACTAATTTGACACATTTATAAGTACCAGTCAAAACAATGTCAATATTGTTTTCTTCTTTGCATGTTGTATGAAATAATTTTAATTTTCCTTTCTTTCCCTTCCATCTATCAACTATTTGTTAGGAATAATAGTCCACAAGACAACTGAGAGGGGGGGTGAATAAGTTGTAGTATAGATTATTAAACTTTAAACTTTATAAACCAAATCTGCAAATGTAAATGATAACATGGTAAATGCCAACACCTTAACACAATATTTCTTGTCAAGGAAACCTTGTTAAAGGTAAAATCCCGATGGGAATTAACACCCACAAATAATGTACTGAGAGTATAGTATCCCTATTAAAATATATTATCCCTATTAGGAGCTTGTTTACAACATTACAGTACATAGTCCCTTTTAGGAGACAAACCCTTTTAGGAGTCAAAGAAAATAGTAGGATCACTGCCAAGGAACACTGCCCAAAGAAGGTTAAAGCCACCCTCAAGGATTTACAATCAGAATCAAGTGTATAATAAAATACACAATCCATTGAACTATCTAATAGAAAATATCTTTTCTTGGTCAGTTCGAATGAAGTATCAACTTTTCTCTATATCCAACACTCAACAAGCTTCACAGCTTCCATACATCTCTATCCTTTTTGTCTCAACCACACCTTCTCCAAAATCAAAGATCACTCATATATACCTATTGGAAATGAGATAAGTAACTAAGAGAGGAGGGGTAAATTAGTTACTCCAAAAAAATCCTTGTCCCTTAGATGTCTAAATACTTTAATACTGTTACTCAGGTGTCAAAGCAATCTTTAAAGCAATTATACTTTAGTGATTAAGTGTAGAAAAATAAAACATAAAACAAGTAACAAGTACACATATGACATCAGGATTTAGCATGGAAACCCAATATGGGAAAAACCACCAATGTAACTAGTTACTATTTTTCACTCTTCTGAAGTGAGCCTTGTTAGGAGCCAACCATGTTAAAGGTTACAATAACACACTGTTAGGTGTGACCTTGTTAAAGGATTTAATCACCCTGTGATGAGTGGCCTTGTTAGAGGTCTTCAACACTTCAATCTAGAAATTCTAACATGTGAGAGGATTTAAAAAAGACTGTTAAGTCTACTCTATTAACAGATTTTGATCACCACTACAATTGTTAGAAAGTAACAATAGATTGACTTGTGTGTATAAGAAACTATCTTTGTTGATTCAGATATCTGCTTGATTGTAACTGAATCCTTCCTAATCAGATATTCTATTGTATCTCTGAGTGTTCTATACTTAATCAAAATCCCATCTGATTTTTCCTTCACTTTTCATGTCACAGAATTCCACACTTCCGCCTTTTAGTTTTTCTTCCACACTTTTATAACAACAACACACCACATTCAATCCAAACTTGACCTTTCATAAATACATGGTAAGCCCTGTCAAGTCGGCTTGAATAAATTCTAAATGATAAATCATAATACACTTGGCCTCCTATAACCATTTAATTACATAATATAAATCACTGTTAGTCAGTTGCAACTGAATGCCCGACCAAGACTGAAATGCCTGAGTGAACTCGGTCAACACTGAACTTCTTCAATGACTCACCTCAACTCATGCTGTTTACCAACTGTGCTCGGTCTGAGTATAGAAATTAGTGTAAAACCACTACATAAGTGTATATATATATGTAACATTAGTGACAATACACAATTGAATAATTTTCTTCAACAATATCCCTCTTTGGCATTGATGGCAACACATTATGTCATAATACAAAGAATTGTAGAGAAACTAAAAATTTCTTTAATGTCTTTAGCTTCATTCTGATTCTCCCTATGAAAATGTCCTTAGTTTCATTCTTCTTCTTATGTATTATAGAAAACTCTCCCTCTTTGACAATAGATGCCAAAGACTCCAATTCCATAAATGCTATTTCTCTTTGAAGTTGTAATGTACCTGAATGTACTGATTCATCCGCAATGGGCTCTGATATATCTACATCAACTGGAAGATTTTTACTGTCACTTGGGTTGATTTATCACTAAAATATATTTTAGTGACCTTCAGGTAGGGGAAGTAACCCTAGTTTTTCTCTAAGATACAAGAATGCATCCTTAGGTAAGGGTTTGGTTAATATGTCTGCAACTTGTTCTTTGGTGTTTACATATTCCAACCTTACTTCTCTATTCCGCACTAATTCCCTCAAGAAGTGATATTTTATTGCTATGTGCTTGGTTTTTGTGTGCATCACAGGATTCTTTGAGATGTTAATGGCAATGGTGTTGTCACAACAGGTAATGACTAGTTCTTTTATCTCTTCCTTGATTCCTGACAATAACTGCTCAATCCATATGATGTTAGAATAGTTCACTGCTACAGCAATATATTCTGCCTCTGCTGTAGATTGAGAAATACAATTTTATTTCTTTCTAGTCCAAGATACTAACCTTTTTCCAAGAAAGAAAGCTCCACCACTGGTGCTCTTCATATCATCGATACTTCCAGCCCAATCATCATCAGTGAATTCTTTTAAATCAAAGTTTCCACCTTTCTTGTACCATAAACCATAGTCTTCAGTACCTTTCCGATATCTCATATTTCTTTTGATTTCCATTAGATGATTATCTCTGGGATTAGCTGAAAATCTTGCAACAATGCCAAGTGCCAATGCTATATCAGGTCTAGTGTGCACAACATATTGCAATTTTCAGATCATGGATATGTAATTGGTTTGATCTGCCTCTTTTGAATCATCATCCTTAGATAGTTTTGGTCCAGTACACATGGGTGTTCCAACAGGTTTGGAATCATCCATATTAAATCTCTTGAGTATCTCCTTGATATATTTTGATTGATTAATGTAGATACCATCCTTCATTTGATGTACTTGTAAACCAACAAAAAATTTGATCTCACCAAACATACACATTTCAAATTATTTGCTCATAGCTACAGAGAATGCTTTGCATAGGTCATCATAACCAGTGAATAATATGTCATCAAAAAATATTTTTGCTAACAGTATGTTGTTTTGTGGTCCTTCTTTGATGTACAGGCTACTATTATCATTGGTTCTTTGAAATCCAATGCTTATTAGATAGATATGTAGTCTTTCATACCAGGCTCTGGGTGCTTGCTTTAGTCCATACAATGCTTTGTGTAGCTTGTAAACCATATTTCTTCTATTAGGATCAATAAAGCCTTCTAGGTGTTCAATGTATACTTCCTCTTCTAGGATTCCATTCAAAAATGCAGACTTCACATCCATCTGATATACTTTGTATCCTTTATGTTCAACATATGCCAGAAGAGTTCTGACTCCTTCAATTCTTGCAACAGGAGAAAAAATTTCTCCATAGTCAATACCCTCTTCTTCAACATATCCTTTACAAACTAGTCTAGCCTTGTTTCTAGAAAAATTCCCATTTTCATCCATCTTGTTTCTGAAAACCCACTTGGTTCCAATCACATTCTTTTCCTTTAGCCTACGTACAAGCGTCCAAGTTTTGTTCTTCTCAATTTGCTCAATTTCTTCATTCATTGCCTCTATCTAACTTTCATCATTCAATGCATCTTTAACAGTTCTAGGTTAAAATTCACTTAGTAAGCATGTACCTTTTAGTTTCTTTCTTGTCATTACACCTTCTGTCTGATGTCCAATTATTTTCTCAGGTGCATGATGCCTTTTCATGTATCTGGAAAGTAATGGAACCTTCAATCTAGATTCTAGACTTGATCCACTAGGTCTATCATTCTCAAACATTCTTTCTTGTTCCTTTGTCTAATACTCGGTTCCCTCTAACAGTGACTTGGGTCCTTCTGTCTATGACTCAGGTCCTTCTGTCTGTGACTTGGGTCCCTCTATCTGTGACTCGGATCCTTCTACTAGCACTTCATGTTGCTCATTTTGAAACTTAGATTGTGCAGTTTGTGTCAGTGTATGTTGTCCCATCACCATTTCTTGAGTCAAAGCTATAGTATTAGGTTCATGATATACAAAGTTTTTGTATTCTTCAGGATCTTTACTACTCTTCTCTTCACATTTGTCTATAAACTCATCAATCTTGACATGTACACTCTCTATGCATTTATGAGTAGTAAGATTCAAAAATTTGTATGCTTTGCTTTTACATTAGTAACCTAGGAATATTCCTTCATCACTTCTGGCATCAATGTGGGACAAATGACTTCTTAAGTTTTTAAACTATTTATGCTTTTTTGCTGAAAATATTGGGGCCCACCATGCACTGTATTCCTCTAGCCAAGAGGCCCACCATAAGCTTCTTGGTTATTTAATTATTTCAATATGAAAGCATCTGAATATAAAAACACTCAATAAAGCCCTAACCCGCTACATGTGGGATATCTATTTCTTTGCATTTTTAAGTTTTCTAAGCCTGCAGCTTGCATTGTTCACCCATGTGCAGCAACTCTCCAATATTCAATAGACATTTGGCATGGTATCTTCCTCATATATATTGCACAAGTTTCCATTACTGTGTGAGCTCCCCTTACACATCAATGTAGTTTTTTTTTTGTTTAAAAAACTTCTTTGGTTCTCCTTCAAAAATCTACGCAACCTTTAATGACTCAACAATGAATAATTTATAATTTGGATTTCCCTTTGGGCTACACAGGGTCTTAAAAATTTAGTCTTGCACATTGCATTTGGTCAAAGGTTTTAACAAAAGTCCTCCTTCACTGTTGCACTGGCTACTTGGTATCTGCCTTTGTTTGGGTTTTTGAAATGTATGTACACCATACATATACCTTTAATAACCATGTGCAACTTGTATACCATATTGTATAGGCATTGGCAACACATCTTCCATTTGCAATGGCTATTTTTTAATGTTTTGAAAATATCCAACTTAACATGTTGTGCATCCTCCTTTGGTGTGGGTTAACTCTCTCATCAAATGAACAGATTTTGTTATGGTATTTACTTTGAATGTTTTTATTATAAAAAACTCCCTCAACAACATTGTGAAGCATTCCACCTACTCCAATCATTTGCCAAATGCATTTGTTTGGGTCCCTTTTCAAATCTTTATTTCATTATAAAGTTAAGCAGCCCTCTCCATCAATCTCTTGTGCTGGGCTTTTTGAAACTTCCTCCATTTTTCATTAATAATAAAACCTCTGCAAATTCTATAGCTTTCATTTTTAAAATGATTTCATTTCACCATGTTGCGCAACTTCTCAGTTTATAAACTGCGCTGACTTGGCACAAACCTCCTCATCTCATAGCGCAGGGAATCCATTATGGTGTAACGCATATATTTGAAACATCTACATACTCTTTTATCACTACTTCATGCTTTGCGACTTCCTTAGTTTCTATGGCATTTTTTTTTGCTGAAATTTTTTGAAAACTTTACAAAACTCACACACCACTCTTTGTTTGCAGTGGAACTGGCAATGTATTTGCAAGGTTTTGAAATGTTTTAAAAACATTGTTTGTTGTCTCCTCTGCAAGAATGGCACAACACCTTTGGCATTGGTGTATAATTTGTTTTGTTTCTAATTCCCATCCATTATTTCTCCTCCCATATTGCATAGGTTTCTGACTACTTCTCCAGTGCAAGTTTACATACCAAATACATTTGCATTTTCATGTTTTTGAAATGTTTTAGAACCTCCATCTTATCCACCACATCTCTTCCTCATTGAAAACTTTGTTTTAATGCCCATGCATGGGCTTTTCTTCCATAGACCCATGTGCATGGTGTCTCCATTTCTAGCATAGCATGCCAAAGTAATTTGCTGGCCTCCTCCATTTTTGGCATGGCTTTCCTGCAAAATTTCTAGCACTCACACTTTCTAAACATTCCTTTTGTTTGTCCTTGCACAAGCCTTCAATGACATCTTATATTAAAATTATTATGAAATTTGCAATTCCCATTGGCATAAATTCTGCATGATACCTCTAGTATTTTGACACCCACAACTAACATACTAAGGCATAGACTTTACATGGAAAATATGTGAATCAGATTTGCAATTTGTTCATTGCATAAGGTCTCCAATAGCTTTACACTTTCTTATAATTTTAGAATCTTGGTTTTGTGCACTAGCTTCCATTCTACCCTTCCTTCAGCGCAATCTTCCTTGCCTTTTGTATTAGCTTAAAACTTTTAATGTTTTTTCTGTCCCAAACACTGATCAAAGGTTCCCATTAAATATATGTTGCGCTACCAATTGCATTGGCTTGAAAGTTATTTTAAAACATTTCAAATTTATCTTCTTCCTTTCTGGGATTTTCCACCTGTAAATAGCACTTTGTTTTAACACCATCCAATGACATTTGTAAGTTGAGACATCAATCAATCAGATAAACTAATGAATGCACTAAAAGTCATAACATCCCAAGTTTTGGATGAACTGTGAGAACCTGTATCAATAAACAAGAGTATACATAAAACTCTATCACTTTTATTGGCAAAATTGCTACTTTTGAAGACCATTTTTATCCTCAAACTATCCCAACACGGCCTTTGGTGCAATTGGATTATGAATCACTAAATTAGCAATCACTTAGAACCAAACTTTATACCCTTGCAAACTACTCTCGCAAACAACAAGTGGCCTCTAGAATCGGCTTTGAAAACTGATCAAAAAGCCTCCCAGAGCTCTCAAATCTGGAAGATATGCAAAATTTGACAGTTAGTATCATTCTACAAAAACATATCTCCACAATGATTTTTGAAACGGGACATTTTGATCTGCGAAGTTGATACTTTACAAACTTTTACAACTGCACATGTTAAAACACATACAAACCAACTTTGGATTGACATCTGCAAAAATACCAAGCCATGCTCTGAAACTTAACCATGAATCTGGTAGCACACTTAAATTTAAGGAAAAAATATCCACAATTGGCACCTCAAAAAAATTGCATTAACAAAAAGGGATAACCCTCTGAAAATAGCGACTCTGCAAAAACCATTCTTCCTATACTTTAAATCTGCATAAAACTCCTTCAGATTTGAATTCATAAACTCATCAAATAAGACCCTTACAGTCTGGGGCCTTGGACATAGATTCACTCTCACACAGGGAAAATAAATCTGCCATTAATTTTTTCTGATGATGATCTCATCAGTTGGAATTAATCCACAAAGTCAGCACCTTACAACTTTGTTAACTCAAACTCAGTAAATATGCAGAAATCTGATTTGGAATCAAGCTGACAATGTGGCTAAATGGATTGGTCAAAGTCTGAAAATATTCAAGTAAGTACACTTCTAGGTTTTCAGTGTAGGGGAACTTTCAATTATTCATGGCATTCAATTGGGTATATATTGCAAAACCTCGAAGTAAGCTATTTCATTACTCTGCATTTCACACTCAAAGAAACATCATAAATTGCAAATGGAACAACTTTGGAAAATGATGCAAATGAACTCAAAGGGTTCTATAAATGGGAATAGAGACTCAATTTCATGTCTATAATACCTCAGAAAAATCCTTACATCATGGGTATTAGTGTGGTTAGAGATGCAAACCTCTAAAGTAGGTCATTTGATAAAACTGGGAAATGTGCAATATGCAGATTTGGGTAAATGCCTCCAAATGGCTATCTCCAAAACATGTCCAAACTGAAATCTGAGAGCCGAAACCTATTAAATTTGCTAGATGATATGTGGGGAACATGTCTCCCAAGTGTTTTTTTACAAACATCATCAGACCTCTTTTAATATGTGTTCAAAGTAAGCCTTCTCCGCAAATTTCAAGGTGTTATTCATCTTGCCTTAGAGGAATTTTCAATATAGTCACTCCAAATTTCTCCAGAATTTGAGAGTACTAATAGTGACTCTATCTGGGGACACGTGCCCCATGTTTACATGTAGAGAATTCATAATCATGGGTACAGTAGACCATTCAAAAATAAATTAGATTTTTCTCTTATCTCTTTTGAAATTGGGAATCCTTATTGAAAACCACAAACCACACACAACTGAAAACAAAGAACAATGTATATATTGTTTAGACAAACCTCAAGCCCTTGCACGACTGAAACTAGCACTTGCCTCTATCAAAAATCTGATTTTCTTCTTGGCATACAAATATTAAAATAAAAATGTACTTGTACAACTGCTGCTCAAACTCACAAGAAATCATAAAAATAAAGAATACCTTATTTAAAACTCCTTTCATGCGTTTAGAAATTCTTCCATCGGAGTCATCATAACCAAAAGTATGAAACTCATTCTTCACATAAGCCAATATCAGAGAATATGAACCATGACAATGAGGAAATACATCGTCATAAGAAACATCAAACTCTACTTGCATTACATCCTCATTAGCCGACTGATCATTAATGAAGGTAAATAACTCATACTCACATAGGCTATGGATACCAAAATTTGGAAAAACCTCAAAATAGAAAGACACATCACCATGTTCCTCAAAACATGGATTGGAAACCTCTTCCACTTGCAAATTACCTACATGGTCACAAGGAGCCAGCTGATCAACATCATAGTCCTACTCACTACATGGAACAATGGACTCATCAATTGCAACTTCACACTCACAATCACTTTTAGCCTAGGAGGAGACACAATCTGATTTCTTACTGCATATTGACACATTTTCAACATTAAAATCAGAATAAAGAAAATCTGAAAACTCAATACATTCCTCAAATAATGAATTAAGAACACTGTGTTTTTCTCCCATATGAACATGGTAACAAAGAGATGGATGATCCGTATCAATGTCCTCATCAAATGTATCATTAATAGAAACTTTGAAGACATTAGTGTCCCTGCTATCATAATCACTATCATAATCATTTTCAGTATATGATTCAGAATCAGAGATATCATTATAAGTAGATTCAACACCTCTATCATTAGGCAAAGAAGTGGATAACAAATTCATACTACCTTCTTCAAATGGAGGAGATGGGAAAAGACAACAATTTTCCTCAAGTTTCTCATCATGTATAGGATTTTCATTACATAAAAAATTCATAGGCTAAAGCAGATCATTATTGAATGAAGGGATTTCAACAACACACTCATCTAGCACTTTATCCTTTGACCGAAAAGACTCAACTAATTGATCTTCATTCTGATTTTCATTCATAATATCATGACAAAGTTACAAGATATTATCATACTCCATCTCATAAGGAAGAACCTCATTTAATATCCCTCTTTCCTTAAGTTTTGATACCAAATCCATTTCAAAGCTCTTAATACCAAACTCATTTGTATCATGCGAATGTAAAAGATTATTTTTAGAATTGGTGAAGATACTCTTACCTTCACATGTTGATTTGCATTCACTTTCACAAATTCTCTTATCTTCCCATGCTACATTATGCTCACATAATAACAACGAATCAACATTTCCCAACATATCACTTTCTTGTGAATCATAAGTTTCAGCATCCTCTCGATCTTCATAAGAGTGTAAAACACATACATTCTCTTGAGAATCAACAAATTCTGATAGGACTTCATCACTTGAGGCTGCAAAATCATCATCTCCTAAAACATTTGCAACCCTTTTACTTTCCACATTTTGCTTTGAACCACAATTTAAATCATAATTAGTAAAATCAGAAGGGACAAAAACACTTTAACATTGATTTGTATCTATCAATCCACACCTATCTACTGCATTTGATATATTATGACAAAAAATTCCAACATATGGAAAACTCCTTGGAATGATTCCACATCTTAAATTATTATCAATATCTACTGCTATCATAAAAGCATGATACAAAGTTCTAGGTTTCTTATTTCTTAACAAGTAACTCATCTTTTAACCAAATGCCCCAAAATAAACAATCAAACAAAAAGAATCATTCAGTCTAAACTCCATTGGGATTTGACCCAATATTTCTACAAATCTAAGATTGAAATGAGGAACCAACTCACCATTCTTTATTTTTATCTCTGTGAAATTCTTCATCGCTGCAACTGGATTAATCTCTTTACCAAACCGCTCCAAAAATGAAGATCTTAACTCCTCCCATGAAGAGATAGAACATACTGGCAAAAGGGAGAGCCACCACCTTGCATCATCTATCAAAGATCTGATAAACAATTTCATAACGCTATCCTCACATTCAATGTCAAAATCCTCCATTAAGTCCATGAACTTTTTACAATGCTTCTCATCATTCTCATCTCTCGCACCCCTGAATCTAGACAATTTTTCCCTGATTTTGGGTGGAAAATCATTTGGGTAACCATGACTACCTCTAAAATTTAGAGCTGCATACAATTTATTACTGAAACCCCTCTTCAAATTAAAGGGTTGTGGCTGACTAGAACTCATGGTTAAATGAATTATTAAATTCTCTCCCAAATGAGGATGAAATCAAAATACAAACATACTTCTCAAAAGTGTAAAGAACCCATTCATCAACCGAGAAGCACTTCAACTTATCACCATTATTTCCTTTTTCTTAGTGCTACTTCACTTCATAAGGAATGTTTCTTTCACCTGAAAATATAAGGATTACCTGGAAAGAAATTGCACCTGCTTCTCTTATTTCCTTGATTGGAAATCTGGTAGATCTAGAGCCTTCTTGATAGCTCCATCACGTTCTTTTGAACATAGAGTCACCACCTCCTTGCAGAGGAAAATTTTTGAACAGCAAAAGCCATTTGACAAATACATTTATTTTTGGGGTCTCTCCAACCAGCAAAGCCACACAAATCTCTTTATAATTACTGCTATAACAACACCTCCAAGGTATCCTTCCACAGATCTTAAACAACTTCCAGATTCTATTACTTTGACTCTTTCTTTCAAAACTAGAGATTCTAGGACAAATTTAAACATGATTGATTACAACCAATCCCCAATAGAGTCGCCATTCTGCTAGCATTTTTCCCTGACCTTGTCAAAGAAAAAGCTAATTAACAAGGATCAAACAATCCTCCTACACTTTGAGCTCAAAGGCTCAGGTGGGTGTACCTATTGGATTCACTCTTTTAGTGAATCATGGGATGGATTCCTTCCCATCACACTTGATATGACAATCCTTCATGGTTATTTAAATAGAAAAACAAATTGAATTGATTTTATGAATTGATGATGACAACTGCATAAAGAAGCAAAGATCAGTGCCTTGTCTAAATCCAAACAATCAGGACCCAAATGAATTTCCTTACATTTCACTCTTTTCACTCCAACACCTAGACATCAGATTCATATCCAACCTTCAAACCTCTAAACTTGTCTATAAGATTTACTCTTTCCTTGAAAGAAAATAAAACAAAAATTCATAGTTACCTTATAACTGGTGCACTAAAATGCCTTACAAATTTATACACAAAGATTCAGGATCAAACACAAAGACATTAGACAAATAATGGCAAGGGATTCCATTTGTTTTTCATTAAGAACTTTTGATTCAATACATCTACATAACAAAGAACTCAAAACCAGACACACAAAATTAGAAATTTGCCTTGTAGCATTAATTTCACCATCCTTGTACAATTGAGAAAAATATGAGATATAGAGAAAGGGAAAAACAAATTTAGTCACCGACACCTATCCTTCTTCTCCCAGAGAATATCTGTAACTACTTCATTCTTCAACTAAAAGTATGATTCCTCTCTCAGAATCTCTTCCACTGGTGACACATGTCCCTATTTCATTAAAACTAAAATGTCTTCAATAGGTGGAGTCCTGCATCAAATCTGATCTCAAAATTAAAATCCTTGTTCTGTTAGCTTTCCATTCATATATGAGACTTATATGTTTGCACAAAACCTGACCATATGTTGAAATTATTCTTTTGCTTGTGCATCATTTAAATTTATGAATTTTTTCAATATAGTCTAAACTATATCATTCTACAATTTTAACTTTGATTTTATATTCTGCATAGATTATTTCATTCATTTTTACCCTTTTCTTGTGCAAGTCACTAGATTTCACCAAGTGTCACCTCCTAGTTGGCGCACTTGCATGCCTTTTTTATCACCTCAGAAAACATGCGCACGCAAGTGAATGACCATCTATCACGTGTCCACCATGTCTCTGCCACTTGCACCACCTATTTCTGTAAAATTTGGTCTCAATCACCTGGTAAGCATCCCAATGCATTACCAACTATCATCTGGGCACATGCATGGATAGAGCCTCTTTCTCTACTTCACATTTGTATATGATTTCATTCTCGGTTATAAACATTGCAAATTTCACCCACGGTATCAATGTTGGACTAATGACGTTTGAAGTTTTTAAAGTATTTATACTTTTTCGCTCAAAATATTGGGGCCCGCCCACTGTGCACTGTATTCCTCCAGGCGAGAGGCCCGCCATAAGCCTCTTTTCTATTTACTTATTTCAATATGAAAGCGTCAGAATATAAAAAACATTCAATAAAGTCCTGACCCACTACATGTGGCATATATATTTCTTTGCATTTTTTAATTTTCTAAGCCTGCAGCTTCTATGGTTCACCCATGCGCAATAACTCTCCAATATTCAGCAGACATTTGGCATGGGCTCTTCCTCATATATATTGCACAAGTTTCCATTACTGTGTGAGCTCCCCTTACACATCAGCGTAGTTTTTTTGTTTTTTTTTTAAAAAGAAATCTTCTTTGGTTCTCCTTCCAAAGTCTACGCAACCTTTAAAGACTCAATAATGAATAATTTATAATTTGGATTTCCCTTTGGGCTGTGCAGGGTCTTAACAATTTAGTCTTGCACATTGCATTTGGTCAAAGGTTTTAATAAAATTCCTCCTTCACTATTGCGCTGGCTACTTGGTATCTACCTTTGATTGGGTTTTTGAAATGTCTGTACCCCATGCATATACCTTTAATAACCATGTGTAGCTCATATACCATATTCTGCAGGCATTAGCAACACATCTTCCATTTGTAATGGCTATTTTTTAATGTTTTGAAAATATCTAGCTTAACATGCTCCACATCCTCCTTTGGTGTGGGTTAACTCTCTCATAAAATGCATAGATTTTTTTATTGTATTTACTTTGAATTTTTTTATTAAAACAAACTCCCTCAACAACATTGCGCAACATTCCACCTACACCACTCATTTTCCAAATGCATTTGTTTGGGTCCCTTTTGAAATCTTTATTTCATTATAAAGTTGCGTAGCCCTCTCCATCAATCTCTTGCGCTGGGCTTTGTGAAACTTCCACCATTTGTCATTAATAATAAAACCTCTACAAATTCTATAACTTTCATTTTTTAAATGCTCTCATTTCACCAAGCTGCACAGCATCTCAGTTTATAAACTGTGCGGACTTGGCACAACCCTCATAATTTCATAGCGCAGGGCCTCCATTATGGTTTAATGCAGATATTTGTACATCTACAAGCTCTTTTATCACTACTTCATGCTTTGTGGCTTCCTTAATTTCTATGGCATTTGTTTTTGCTGAAAGATTTTGAAAACTTTACAAAAATCACACACCACTCTTTGTTTGCACTGGAACTAGAAATGTATTTGGAAGGTTTTGAAATTTTTTAAAAACATTGTTTGTTTTCTCCTCTGCAATTCTTGCGCAACACCTCTAGAATTGGTGTATAATTTTTTTTGTTTGTAATGCCCATGCATTTCTCCTCCCATATTGCGTAGGTTTCTAACTACTTCTCCAACGCAGGTTTACATACTAAATACATTTGCATTTTCATGTTTTTGAAATCTTTTAGAACCTCCATCTTATGCACCACATCTCTTCCTCATTGCAAACTCTGTTTTAATGCCCATGCATGGGATTTTCTTCCATAGACCCCTGTGCATGGTGTCTCCATTTCTAGCATAGCATGCCAAAGTAATTTTCTGGCCTCCACCATGTTTGGCACAACTTTCTTGCAAAATTTCTAGCATTCACACTTGCCAAACATTTCTTTTGTTTATCCTTACACAAGCCTTAAATGACATATTTTACTAAAATTGTATTGAAAATTGCAATTCACATTGGCATAAATTCTGCACGATACCAACATTTTGTTGACTCCAACAACTACCATACTAAGGCCTAGACTTTACTTATAAAATATGTGAGTCAAATTTGTGATTGGTTCATTGAGAAAGAACTCCAATAGCTTTACACTTGCTTGTAATTTAAGAATCTTGGTTTTGTGCACTAGCTTCCATTCTACCCTTGCTTCAGCGCAATATTCCATGGCTATGCCTTTCTTTTTGTTTTAGCTTAAAAATTTTAATGGTTTTTCTGTCCCAAACACTTATCAAAGTTTCCCACCAAACATATGTTGCACTACCAATTGCATAGGATTGAAAGTTATTTAAAAACATTTTAAATTTATCTTCTTCCATTCTAGGCTTTGCCACCTGCAAATAGAACTTTGTTTTAACACCATCCAATGGGATTTGCAAGTTGAGACATCAATCAATTAGATAAACTAATGAATGCACTAAAAGTCGTAACATCCTAAGATTCAGATGAACTGTGACAACCTGTATCAATAAACAAAAGCATAAATAAAAATATGTCACTTGTATTAGAAAAATTGCTACTTTTGAATACCATTTTTATCCTCAAAATATCCCAACACAACCTTTGGTGCAATTGGATTATGAATCACTAAATTAGCGATCACTTAGAACCAAATTTATACCCTTGCAAACTAGTCTTGCAAACAAGTGGCCTCTAGAACTTCTTTTGAAAACTGATCAAATAGCCTCACAGAGCTCTCAAATCTTGAAGATATGAAATTTTTTTAATTTACTATCATTTTGAAAAAACATATCTCCACAATGATTTCTAAAACTGGACATTTTAATCTCTGAAGTTGATACTTTACAAAATTTTACAACTGCACATGTTAAAACACATACAAACCAACTTCGGATTTACATCTGCAAAAATACCAAGCCATGCTCTGAAACTTAACCATTGATCCAAGTAGCACACTTACATGTAAGGAAAACATATCCACAAATGACACCTCAAAACAATTGCATTGACAAAAAAGGATAACCCTCGGAAAATGACAACTTTGCAAAAACCATTCTGCCTATACTTTAAATCTGCATAAAACTCCTTCAGATTTGAATTCATAACTCATCAAATAAGACCCTTACAGTCTGGGGCCTTGGACATAGATTCACTCTCACATAGGGAAAATAAATCTGCCATTAATTTGTTCTGATGATGATCTGATCAGTTGGCATTAATCTGCAATGTCAGCACCTTACAACTTTGTTAACTCAAACTCAGTAAAGATGCAGAAATCAGATTTGGAATCAAGCTGGCAAAGTGGCTAAATGAATTGGTCAAAGTCTGAAAATATTTGAGGAAGTACACTTCTAGGTTTGAAGTGCAGGGGAACTTTCAATTATTGATGGCATTCAACCAGGTATATATTACAAAACCTCTAAGTAAGCTATTTCATTACTCTACATTTGACACTCATAGAAACATCATAAATTGCAAACGAAATGGCTTTAGGAAATGATGCAAATGAACTCATAGGGTTCTGCAAATGGGCATAGAGGTTCAATTTCATGTCTACAATACCTCACAAAAATCTTTACATCATGGGTATCAGTGTGGTCAGAGATGCAAACCTCTAAAGTAGGTCATTTGATAAAACTAGAAAATGTGCAATATGCAGATTTGGGTAAATGCCTTCAAATGGCTATCTCCAAAACATGTCCAAACTGAAATATGAGAGCTGGAACCTATTACATTTTCTATATGTTAGATGGGGAACATGTCTTACAAGTGGGTTTTCACAAAAATCATTGGGCCTGTTTTAATATATGTTCAAAGTAAGCCTTCTCCACAAATTTTTAGGGGTTATTCATCTTACCTTAGAGGAATTTTCAGTATAGTCACTCCAAATTTCTCCAAAATTTGAGAGTACTAAAAGGATCCATGTTTTAGAGTTAGTTTTAAGAACTTTTCATTCAGTGTAAAAGTGGTTTTGAGTTTATTAGTTAGGCTTTGTAAATTGTTTTGTAATTAGTGTAGTTGCTAGAGTAGATAGAGTGGATTTTGGTTTCATGGCTCGCCCATGGAATCCAACCATGGAAATATTTAGGGTGTGGATGGGTATAGTAGGGGAGCCTCTATAGATTGTAAATATGCAAGTAGGAGGTCAGAAGTGTCAGTTTGTTATTTTTAAAATCATGCCCTAGGCGAGACTAGAGAGCACGGTTAGGTGCATGACAGGGATAAATTTGAATGCAAGTGCGAGGGAGTGTTTGAGAGACTCAAACAAACTATGGTTTTATAATACTTAAGGTCTTATAGATACCTAAAAGAGAGCTTAATTATTTTCCAATCCATCTAGATATATTTCTAGGTATAAATCAGTGGACTTCATATTATGAACCAAATTAGCCCTATTGGCCCTATATTATAGGATACTATTGTACGGATGACCTAGGAGCCTAAGACCTAAAAAATATTTTAGGTATTGGAAAAGGGTATCTAGATCCTAAGTTTTTTGGGGGGGTTATATTCAATTTTTAAGAAAGAATTGAGAAAATTCCTCTATGTGGAGGTAATTGAGCAATTAGCCCTATTAGGCCAAAATCTTTGTTAAACTTGAACTCGATTGGTTAGACCTTGATGTCCCATTCCAATGGAATCATATGGATGTAAAAGTGTTTTTTAAGTGATGGACACACCCCTTGTAGCATTTGACAATTTGTTATGAAGGATTTTCCACTTGGAGCCCTCCAAGTTAGAGCAAAGAGTTGAAACACATTTATTGATAGTTGTCCTTCAAGGTGAAGCACAAGGAGATAAACTCATTGTATTGAGTTAGTGAAGTATTAGGATAGTGAAGAAAAGACTTGTGAGGTCCTAGAAGTGAGGTTAGGATCTAGAGAAGACTAGGACTAGCAGAGTCCAAGATTGTGTATCTACAAGAACACCTTGGAACACTTCCATCAGATTGGTATTAGAGCTTGTTTGATCAGGCTTGTGGTGAATGTTCCATCCAAAAGAGTCAGTAGGAGATTCTACAATGGTGACCAATGTAGAGCTAGCAAAGAAGGTAGATGAGAAAGAAGAAGAGAATAGATTTCTCAAAGATAGATTGGCTCAATTAAAGAAAAAGGTCGATGAAGTTGATGTGAAGACATAAGAAGTAATAGATAAGGTTGAAGGGAAATGCAAGGAGATTGCCATAGATGATGAAGTACCCAAAGCTGAACTTGTCCTTACTGGTAAATAACTAGAACGAGTTTCTATCTTTAGTGGAAAGATGGAACCAGAGGTAGTCCTAGATTGGATAGAAGGACAAGAAAATCACTTTGAGTGTGATGTTATAACTGAGGCTCAAAAGGTGAAAGTTGCTAAAGCCAAACTAAGAGTGTCTACACTCAATTGGTGGAAGTTTAAACAAGATGAGAGAGAGAAGGATGGAAATAATCCCATTGCTACATGGAAGGATATGGTTGCAAAGATGAAAGATGCTTATGTCCCTGAGGATTATGAAATCTAATTGCATAAAAGAAGACAAAGTCTAAGGTAGAAAGACTTGGATGTGAACTCCTATAGTGAAGAGTTTCAAAGGCTTTGCATGAGCTCTAGACTTGCAAAAGATGAGAAAGTGAAGGTACCTAGATACCTTAATTGTCTCAAGTGGACCATACAAGATGAAATGAGTCTCTTGAATCCTGATACTATTCAAAAGTGCCACCAAATTGCAATAAGGTAGAAGAGAAGCTAAGGAAGAAACAAGATTCAAGTGCCACCAGAGGTAGAAGTAAGAGAAGAGAAAATAAAGGAAAGAGAGGTGTATATGGTGGAAGAAGTTTTGAATCAAAGATTCAAGGAGAGAGCAATCTTACTCAGAATAAAGAAGGAAGCTCAAACAGAGGCAACTCCAATAGAGGAAGGAACTATAATAATATTTGGAGAGGAAGAAGAAATAGCCAAGGTAGAGGTAACTATTTTGCAAACATGAAATGTTACCGCTGCAACTAGATGGGATACCCTGCATAGAGATATCGAGAGAAAGGCACTATTTCATAATGACTTGACAAAAGGGTAAACTATGATCAAGAGGAGACTAGTGGTGGAGGTAAACACCCTAAGGTTCCCTTAGAGTCAGAGGAAGGTGAGAATTTAATGATGAGGAGAACACTGATTAAGGAGCTAGTGAAAAAGGAACCTAGGAAAAGGAGACCATTGTTTAGAGTGAAATGCAAGATGATGGGGAAGGTTTGCAGAGTCATCATAGAATCAAGATCTATTGACAACATAGTGTCAAAGGAGGTAGTCAAAAAAATGAAGATGAAAAGAATACCCTACACCAACCTTTACAAGGTCACTTGGTTAAACAAATGACAACATGTTCTTGTCAATGAACAAGCTTGGGTGGGTTTCTCCATTGAGAGATATAAGGACAAGGTGTTGTGTGAAGTCCTACCTATGTATTCATGTTACCTACTCCTTTGTAGGCCATGGTGATTTGACCGAAAGGACATGCATGATGGAGCAAAGAATTATTATTCTTTCAAGAAGGACAATGTGACATTTAAAATCCACTCACTGTTGCAGGATAGAGAAATAAAGTCATCAAGCCCCAATGTTGTTATGGTCAGTGATAAGGAGTTCTTAGAAGCCTTAGAAGAAGGAGACCGAGTTGGTTTTGCACTTGTATTGAAGCCAAAGGAGGAAAGTACGGACAAGGAAGTGAAGAAGATAGAATTGTGAAATGAAGTGCAAGAGATGTTGCAGAGGTATGAAGGCATTGTCAATGATGGAAAACCATCAACCTTACCCCCTTAGAGAAATGTAAGCCATCAAATAAACTTTATCCCAAGAGCTACCCTTCCTAATAAGGCAGATTATAAAATGAATCCTTAACAAAATGAGGAAATAGCTAGACAAATCCAAGAAATCCTAAGACAAGGTCTCATTAGTAAAAGAATTAGTCCTTGTGTCATACCCACTATCTTAGCACCCAAAAAGGGAGGAACTTGGAGGCTATGTACTAACTCAAGAGCTGATGGACTATCTAGGAGAAGCCAAAATTTTCACAAAAAATGACTTCAAGAGTGGATACCACCAAATCAGAGTTAATGAAGGGGATGAAGGGAAAACAACCTTCAAAAACACAGCAGGACTCTATGAGTGGCTTGTAATGCGATTTGGGTTATCCAATGCCCCATCTACATTCAGGAGACTCATGAATGAATCCCTTAAGGACTACATAGGAAAATTTTTGGTAGTATTCTTAGATGATATACTCATCTATAGTAAGACAAGAGAAGAACACCTCAGACATCTGCAAATAGTTTTCAAGAAGCTACACGAGGAGAAGTTGATGATCAACTTGGAGAAATGTGAATTCATGAAACAAGAGCTAGTGTACCTTGGGTTTGTGCTATCTCAAGGCAATCTAAATATGGATCCAAGCAAAGTGGAATCCATTCTCAATTGGCCTACTCCAAGAACAAAAACTGAGGTAAGAAGTTTTCATGGCTTAGCACAATATTATAGGAAGTTGATAAAGAAATTCAGTGCAATTTGTGCTCCTATGTTAGATATTATCAAAGGTGGGATGAAAACTAAGTTTGTGTGGAATGAGAAAGCTAACCATGGATTTTAGTTATTAAACAAGAATATTTCTACTTAGACAATCCTTATTATACCAAGCTTTAAGAAGATATTCAGAGTAGAATGTGATGCTAGAAATGTAGCTATTGGTGTTGTCTTGAGCCAAGAGGGAAGACCAGTGGCTTTCCACTCTGAAAAACTAAGTGAAGCCAAGAAGAATTACTCTTATTATAACTTAGAGATGTATGCTCTAGTCCAAGAACCAAGGAAGTGGAGGCACTACTTACTTCCAAAGGAGTTTGTAGTCTTTTCAGACAACCAAGCACTAAGTTTCCTGAATTCACAAGATAAGCTCAATCATAAACATAGGAAGTGGGTAGAATATCTGCATGCCTACAATTTCAATATCAAGCACAAGAAGGGATTTTAGAATAAGGTAGCAGAGGCCTTAAGTAGAATATCTCTAACAGTACAAGAGATATACCTACAAGTCATGGCTATTGAGAGCTTCAAAGACCAATATGCAGAAGATGGAGACTTTGCACACATCTATAAGGTATGTGAAGAATACAAGAATAATTTTCATAGTGAATTCTCTGAATATATTTTGCAGAGTGATATTTTATTTAAAGGAAGTTAGTTGTGTGTTCCAAGAGGGTCTATTAGGGAAAATCCAATAAAAGAGAAGCACAATGATGCACTTAGTGGACATTTTGGTGTAAATAAGACCCAAGAATTAGTTCAGAGGTTTTAATTTTGGCCTAAGATGAATTTGGACATTAGGAAGTATGTAGAAAGTTGTGTTATATGTCAAAAAGGGAAAGGTACATCTTCCAATGCAAGTCTTTACCAACCTCTTTTCATTCCAAGTAGACCATGGCAATGTTTGACCATGGATTTTGTAGTGGGATTTCGAAAGACCAAACATGGGATGGATAGCATTTATGTCATTGTGGATGGATCCAGTAAGATGGCACACTTTGTACCTTGCAAGATAGTCCATGATGCCAATCAAATAACTCACCTATTCTTCATGTAGGTAGCCAGAATACATGGGTTACCATCGAGCATAGTGTCAGACAGAGATACCAAGTTCATGAGTCACTTTTCGAAGACCCTATGGAAAAAGCTAGGAATCAATATAATTTTTGGGTCTGCATACCATCCTCAGAATTATGGTCAAACTAAACTATTTATTATGAATCTTGGTAACCTCCTAAGGTTTTTAACTAATGAGTATGGTCATGTTTGGGACCAACTGATTGGGAAGGAAGAGTATGCTTATAACGACACTGTGAATAGGACTACCGGTAAGAGTATTTTTGAAATAATTTATGGCCTACACCCTAGAGACATATTTGAGCTTAGAGATCTAAAGGATGGAGCCAAGGGTAGTGGCTATGCAGAATATTTTGCACATACTATGCAAGAAGTGCATGAGACAGTCAGAAAGACATTGACTGAAAATACAGAGAAGATAAAGAGAAAGGTGGATAAGAGAAAAAAAGGGATGTCAAATTCCAAGTTGGGGATCTAGTGATGGTACATCTTAACAAGAAAATATTGTAGAAAAGAGTGCCCCATAAGTTACAAATGAGAAGAATTGGCTCATGTACTATACTGGCCAAATATGGCACCAATGCATACAAGGTGGAGCTACTAGAAGACAGTGGTTTGTCTCTGGTGTTCAATGTGGAAGATTTTATTTTGTATAAGGGACAAACCCTAGTTCTAGACTAGAGCCTTATAGAGGTCATACAGGAGGTAGAAGACCTGAATTTGACCCCTACTCCACCTTAGAAGGAAGAAAAGATACTTGACTGTAGGGCCTATAAGAAGACCGGACATAGAACCTATTGTGAATACTTGGTTAAGTGGTATGGAAAAGGAGATGCAGGAGGCAAATTGGGTCAAGGATAATGAATTCAAGAAGTTGGGAGTGCATTCCAACTTACTCAACCTAAGGGTGGATTGAAGTCTTTTCATTTGGCCTGGATGGTGCAGGAGCACCTAAGAAAACCCCTAAATCTTGTTACAATTTTGGATTGTACTGACTCTATCCAAGTTAGTAGATTTTAATTTTGACCTTAGAAGGTGTTTCAATGTGTGTTACTAGGTAGATTAGACTAGGCTCAATCTAACCTAGTTGATTTTTCTTTTCTAGGAGTTACTGGTATGTTAGCCTAAAAGTGGGAAATTGGGTCTAAAAGTGTTATAGACTTAGTTAAAATGAGAAAAATACCTAAAAATTCCAAAATGGTGTTTATTCATTGATTGGAATTATTTAGAGGTCATTAAAGTTAGTTTGGAGCATTAATGTAAAAGATGCCATAATGTTGGTATGACAACATTTGCAATTTTGCAAATTTTGCACGCAACATTGACAAATTTTGGTTCCCTTCAAAGTTGAGGAGGGATGTGAATTATAGTCTGCTAAAAACATGGATAAGTCATATTTATATATCTTGAGGCTCATTTCCCAAGGAGGAGTGATGTAATGAAAATTTTTAAATAGAAAGAAGAACACTGTTTTCTGAGTATTGTGCACCGTCAACTCTTTTGATGTATAATCATTAGTGAATGGATTGGATAGATTGTTCTAGTGTTGGATCCACTTTTTAACATTGTTTTTAGGAACTTTTCATTGATTGGAAAAGTTGTTTTGAGTTGATTAGTTAGGCTTTGTAAATTTTTTTTGTAATTAGTGTAGTTGCTAGAGTAGACAAAGTGGATTTTGGTTTCATGGCTCCCCCATAGAATCCAACCATGGAAATATTCAAGGTGTGGATGAATATGCTTGGGGAGCCTGTTTACATTGTAAATATGCAAGTAGGAGGTCAGAAGTGTCAATTTGTTATTTTTAAGATCATGCCGTAGGCGAGACCAGAGAACCCGGTTAGGTGCATGAAAAGGAGAAATTTGAATTAAAGTGCAAGAGAGTGTTTGAGATACTATAACCAAGTGTATTTTCAAAAGACATAAGGTCTTATAGATCCCTAATAGAGAGCTTAGGTCTTTTAAAATCCATATAGATAGATTTCTAGGTAGAAATCAGTGGACTGCATATTATGAACCAGGTTAGCCCTATTTGCCCTATAATAGGAGCCTAAGACCTCAAAAATATTCTAGGTCTTGGAAAAGTGTATCTAGATCCCAATTTTTTTTGGGGGGGGTTATTTGAAAGTTTTAAGAAAGAATTGAGAAAACCCCTCCATGTAGCGCTAGTTGAGCAATTAGGCCTATTATTCAAAAATCTTTGTTAAACTTGAAATCGATTGGTTAGACCTTGATTTCCGATTCCAATGGAATCATATGGATTTAAAAGAGTTGTTTTAGTGATGGAAACACCCCTTGCAACATTTGAGAAGTTTTTATGAAGGATTTGCACTTGGAATGCTCCAAGTTAGAGTGAAGAGTTGAAACACATTTATTGATAGTTGTCCTTCAAGGTGAAGCACAAGGAGATAAACTCATTGTATTCAGTTAGTGAATTCTTAGGCTAGTGGAGAAAATTCTTGGGAGGTCCTAGAAGTGAGGTTAGGATCTAGATCAGAAGACTAGGACTGGAAGAGTCCTAGATTGTGCATGTGCAAGCACACCTTGGAGAACTTCCATCATATAGGATAAACTTTTATGGTCTCATATTCAACATGAGAAGAGTGGAAAGAGTTTTTATCAATAGTAATAAGAATTTGATTGGTAGAAGTGTTGGCCTCATCAAGATTCCTAGGAAAGAAAGAGGACTCAAGATCAAAGGAACCCATAACTCTAAAACATCTCGTAATTAGAATGTTATAGGTAGGAATAAATATAATAAAACTCATGCACAAGAGAAATAAATATAGATATATCTAATATAAATATGGTCTTCGAAAGAGATATGCAAACATTCATCAACTAAGCACAAAAGTAAATTTAAGGAAAAAATATTTAACTGTCAAATCGAACATGAAGATCAAATGCATAAAGGAGATATAAAACTATAATCATAATGAGAATTTCATGAGTTGGGTTCACCAAAAATTGTAAATAAATTAAAGGGGAGAAAAGGCAAAGGGTGTGACTACTCCTCCATTTCCAAATCGTACACTAAGAAGGAAGATGTCCCAATAGGCTCAAATAAGGATATAAGCACTGAATGGGGTAGTGATCCTTAGCTGAATATGTAATTTGAAAATAGAAAAGAGGAAATGTGTAATATAGATTACAAAATGGATGAATAGACCCAAAAATGGAAAATAACAGGCTAATAACTAACTGTCATAAACAAAAACAAATGAGCTCAATCATAGTATACACTATTGTACTGACTTATTATTTCAATCCAAGCTAAATTTTCAAGCTACACAAAATTTCAAATGTTCCGTAACTGGGAACAAAACATTGCAAACGTTCTATTCTAGGAACGTTTTCTTGGAATTTTTATGATCTACCCAAAAAACTTCTGATAGCCCTGTAACCTATTTGTGTACATAAATAAATGAGAAAAAGATTGGGTAGAAGGGTTTTTCCTTGATTAAACCCTAATTTAGGAATAAACCTTGAAAATGAAAGGAAATGGCATAAAGGAAAGTATGTAAAAATGTAAATTGCATAAAGGAAAGTATGTTTGATTCACCTTGCATAAACCCTCCTAGACGGATGTAGAAATCATTGATACCCATGAAGATGTTTTAATGTGATTTGAATAAAGGAGTTTACCTTGGAGTGTAGAATATGAATCATGGATGTGCTCACAAATGCATGGATCTATTAACACCACTCCTAGATCTTGAATGTAGACACTCTTGATAATCTCTTGCAATGAAGAAAAGATGAATGCTGGTGGAAGGATGGATCTTCTTTCTTAAAATTTATAAGTCTTCTAATTGGCCTTTATGGGATATAATTTTTCTTCAATCATGAATATTTCCTTTGGATTTACTTAAATGAATTGGAAAAACTAGATCTTGGACACTTTCCTTCAAAGTTTGAATCCAATTGCTTAATTGTCTTTGATTGCTTGATTGCACTTGATAGCTTTAATGCCTTATGAAAACTTGATTGGACAATAATGGATTCCAAAATGAGGAGAGATAGGGTGTTAATATAACTCATCCTATATTTCAAGATTAAAATAAAATCCAGGCTAGCCATGGGATATAATTTACCACTAAAACCTCGACATAGGGCCTCAAACCAAATTTGAGCCAAAAAGTGTGGGAACAAAATGTTTTAAATGTTATAATCACCGAAAAAAAAAATTTCAAATGTTTTGTACCTAGGAGACCTAACACAACTTTGTACTCAGTGTCAGCATAGTGGAAACAATTCATGACAAAAGGAATCAAGTTGCTAGGATCAAGCATAACGAACATCAGAGCTTGAAATCACCAAAATGGAGACTAATAGAGCATCAAATTATGCATGCTATCTTTTTAGGTTGGTATAGGTACATTCTCTATCTTATATTAGAGTGTTTGTATCATTGTTAGAAATGATTAAAATTGAAGAACATGAGAATATTGTTATGTCTATTATTTCTAATTCTACTAATATGTTATCTGTGGATATAAAAAACACAAAATAATTGATAATGTGGTTCTAATGATAGATTGTAATGTAGGAGAATTGAAAACCTATGATTTATACGTAGGTAATAATTTTACCAAATGTCCATCTCAAGTTGATCATTTTTACATTTCACTACTTATCAACAACAGACTAATTGAAAATTGTACTATTGACTCAGGAGAAGCTCTAAATGCCATTCCTTTTGGTATCATGAAAGAAATAGGTATCTAGAGAACTACCTCCTTTAGAAAATGTTATTCTATAGATAACAGGTTTCTCCTTGTCATTGGTTTCATGAAAGATGTAGGACTTAAACTTGCTAGTTCCCTTGAGGCTACCTATAATATGGATATAAATATTGTTTATGTTCCTCCTATCTATGAGATGTTTCTATTTTGGTAGTGGGAAGTTGTTGTAGGGGAAGATTTTAAATTGGATTTTTCTTATGCAACCGTACCAATTAATGGTCAAGATGTTAAGCTGATAAGAGAACCTAGATCACCAACTGTGGTTAAGCATATTGAACCCAATTTGGTTGTGAACCTTTTTTATCTAGATATGGGAATTCAAAGTTAAACTTGAAGAGCCCCAATTGCCATGTTTTGATCCAATTTAGGATGTTATTATTGAAAATTAGAATGAACTTTGGAG
Organism: Thuja plicata; assembly: GCA_018584345.1. Taxonomy (NCBI): domain Eukaryota; kingdom Viridiplantae; phylum Streptophyta; class Pinopsida; order Cupressales; family Cupressaceae; genus Thuja; species Thuja plicata. The sequence goes on along the minus strand of MU226921.1, from coordinate 277,662 downwards.
AATGTATTTTGATGGAGAATTCTTAAGAGAACGGTAAGAAACTGATTTAATATTCATAGCTCCATATGGTAAGCATATAAATATCCATTCTTAATATCATTTGAATGTAATAATAATGTTACAGGAGATGACGAACTTTTACTTGGTCTAAATTTGGTTGTAAAACATGGAATAAAGATGCTTAAGGTGTTTGGTGACTCAGATCTTATAGTGTCTAAGGTCAAGTTAATGTATTTTCCTAAGATTTAGATGCCCAAATAATAAAGAATACTATTTGGGATTTGATTGAGTTCTTTGAGGTTTTTCTATTGAATGGATATAAATATCCAAAAATATCATGGCTAATATTTTAGCTAATATAGCATTAAAAAGTGATGATAACACTTTAGGACGAATTTCAAAAGTTGACATAAAAGTCAAGCCCTCTATTCCAGATAATGTATATAGCTAATAGGTTTTCAATGATGATGATTTTTTCCTACAATGGATTGATGATTATGAGTCACAAGAGATAGATTTTAATGCCTTTATTAAAAAAGTAGCGATAAGGATACATTTTTTTGGAATGAAATTATGCAGTTAAAGACCAATAAAATTTTAAAAGGATTGGTTTGTTTAGATAGGGTTTTTGATAGTAATGATTGTAAATTTGTTAAGTCATCCCATTTTTTGAAAGAAGATCTTGAAGAGGTTTATTTAGGAACAATTCATTCCCCTAAGAAAGTTTACATAGAAATAAATATTTCTCCCCAAGTGAGAGCTAGACTCGTTGCTTTAATGAGAAAATACAAACATTTATTTTCTAGGTCATATGCTGAACTCAAAGATTATAGGGAATACTTGTTCTAGTATGACATTCCTATGAAACCAAATGAAAATCCCTTTATTTAAAATCAAAGGCCAGTTAAACCCACCATTGCACCTAGAATGAAGGAGGAATTATTCAAGTTAAGGGATGGGGGAATTATCAAACCTATTAGGAATTCCTCTTGGGTATCAAATATGGACCCTATGAGAAAGAAAAGTAGAGATATTAGGATTTTTTTATTTTATTTTAGGAACCTAAATATGTACCCCTTAAAGGATCATTACCCTTTCCCTAATATGTAATCCTTTTAACAAAAGGTCACTGGTTGTGAATTATTGGGTATGATGGATAGATTCTTAGGTATAGTCGGCTTAAAGTCATGGAGTGTGAACAATTGTAATATAACTTTTAAAAAATGCTCGCACACTTATGTGTATTTGAGAATTCCAATTGGTTTGAAAAATTCAAGTGATACATTTGAAAGGGCTATGGGTGTAGCATTTAAATATTTTGTTGATATTATCATGGTAGTATACTAGGATGATCTCATACCATATTCAAAGAAGGTTGAGGATCAGTGTATTCATTTGGAAAAAAATATTCATGAAGGCTTTACAATATGGTATTTCATTGAATCCTAAGAAATTTAATTTTTTTGGGACTGAAGTTAAATTGTTAGGTCACATTTTGTCTAAATAAGGAGTCAAAGTTGATCCAGAGAGGGTAGCTACAATGATAAAATCCCTAATCCAAAAAATATCAAGGCTATTTAGTACTTTTTGGTGAAATTACTTTTGTGAGGACATTTATCTCTAATTTTGAAAAAATTATTAACCCTATTTCTAAAATAATGAAGAAAGGATCCAAATTGGAGTAGTCTAATGATGCACGTATTTATTTCCTTTCCATTAAACAAGCCATTAGAGAGGCTCTTGTACTCAGATCACTTGAATTTGCTAAGTCATTTGAGATTTTCTCATTTACATCCTTTCATAATATTTTTTTTCTTATGCTTCATAAAAATGAGGAAGCTCATGAAAAGACAATTGCATTCTTTAGTAAATATTTATAGGCTACAGATTTGAAATATGAAATGATCGAAAATGAAGATTATTCTTTGGTTAAAGTAATAAAAAATGTAGGTAATATTTGGTGGGAGCTGAGGTAATTTTTTATGTCACTCACTCATATGTGAAAGATGTATTCACCCGAACTAGACTTATATGAGGAAGGTATCAATGGATTAACATTATTCAGGAGTTCAATGTGGACATTTAGATCACTAAATTGGTAAGAGGTTATCATACGGTTTCAAATGAAACCCGCACTTTATGTAGCTTCCAACATACTCTATGGTATGTTGATGTATTGTATTTACTACAACATTCATAATGTCCTAAACATATGAGTGATAACCATAAAAAAAACCTTGAATTTGAAGGCTACAAGATATGTGTTTATTACTAGTTATTTGTTTTATAGTAATAGACATGGTGTCCTTTTTTATTTAGAAAAATTTCAAGATAAGAGGGTAATGAAGGAGATACAATATGGAAGGACATTATTCTGCGAAGACAAGAACTCATAATATTTTAGTGGGATGGTATTATTGGTTTACCCTTTTTGTTGATATCCATAAATATGTTAGGAATTGTGAGGCTTGTCATAAGTTTGGTGGGAAATTGAAATACCTTGGTGCTTTAACTCTGAAACCATTGTAAGTAAAAACTTCTTTCATGTAATGGAGAATTAATTTTATTGTAGAGATTGCTGAGAAATCTAGCAAGGGATTCAAGTGGATACTAGTTGCCACTCATTATTTTACAAAGTGGTTAGAAGTCATCCAGACAAGAAAGAGAAGTAAACTAGTCATTTATTTTTTGATGAATAATATACTGACTTGGTATCTTGTGCCCTCTATATTAATAATGTATAATATCATGTGCTTCAAATCGGAAGAGTTCACAAAGTTGTATAATGATCATGGTAAAAGCATTTCTTATTCATTCCTATATCATCCTCAAGGGAATGGTCAAGAAAAATTTAGTAACAAAAGCTTTAAATGAAGATCATTAAGAGGTTGTTGAAGAAAAAAAAAAAGGATCAGGATTTTAAACTTAGAATTTTTCTACAGGAATATAGAGTAACAAAGAAGAAAGCTATAGGAAAGTCGCCTTTTGAACTTGTTTATGGCATTTGGGCAAGATTTCCAATAAATAATTTGGTACTTGTATATAAGTTTATTCATGATGAAGAGATTGATATTCTAGAGCACATGAATGAAAGAATAATATAATCTATTTAATTGCATGAAATTAGAAATGAAGCTTAAAAGAAGAATATAAAGTTTCAATGAAAGGTCAAATATGTGTTTCACAAGAGGGATAGAGAAACAAAATTTGTAGTAAATTATATGGTCCTGATATGGAATGCTAGAGAACAAGAGAAGGGAAAATATGGTAAATTTTAATCCTTGTGGCTTGGCCCATATGTTGTATTTGATACTCATGGTAAAGATTTGTACTATCTACAGAATATGAATTGTGAATTGTACGAATTCCTAATGCATGGATAGTTCTTGAAACCATTATTTTCATCAAAATCATTATCGGTGTAGAGAAGTTTGTAACATTGTATAAAAATTTTGTGTGTTTATTTAGTTGTGTGGTGTGTTCAGGTTAGGCTCTTCTCTCCCAGAGATAAAGTATTTCTTGTGTTGAAATGGCGTTCAACCATCCTCAATCAAAGCCACTATTGGAACTATAAAATACACATGATTTTAAATTCATTTTATACTATGTGTTGTGTATATATCTGTTAGGGTTTGCAAAAATCAAATGATGTTAACTGTTATTCCCTAATCGAGGCCTTTGTTCTAATTTTTTGATGACTTATTGTATTAGTTTCCTATTTTGAGTTATGCAATTAATGTCTCTCTGGTCATCAAGATTATCGTCCCTCTCAGGTTGTTATCGGTTTAGTCAATCAGACCTTGTGGTTCCCCTTTTCACCTTCAATTTCCTAAGTGAATAAAACACCTTGCTCCTAGGTATTTTTTTTAATGTATGTCCTAGTAAACGACCCCTTTTAAGTCATGTATTGTGTGGATGTAGTTAATGGTTATTTTAAGTGATCTCATAATTTTGCAGCTGCCTTATGGTTGTCCCATTTAGTATTTCAAAGTGATGGATGACCTGTAATAGTTCAAGGAAACACTTCTTCGTGACTTCACATCAGTTTTTGAAAGCTGTTAATTTGACCTACAAAGCTGTTGAAGGATAAAAGGTGGTCTCTGTATGCAACCTAAAATGGTCGCCTAGACTTTGGGCCCCATTTTATTATTTTATCATTTTAACAAATTCCTGAATCAATGCTTTGGAATATTTTCAATTCAAATCAATTTCCTTGATCAAATTGTAATTAATTCAATTATTCAATTATTTCAATATTTCCTAAGGTTTGATCATTTTTATCTAATTAAA